>CM056380.1:76081717-76129217 GCA_029718625.1 Synaphobranchus kaupii | reverse complement strand
GTAATTGTTTTGTCAGGATGAGTGTGGAAGGAAACACGGCGGACATCAGCATGAAGGAGGCAGTGGAGTACCTGGTCAGCCAGGACGAGAACTACCAGCACTGTGGGGCGTCTTACATCCAGCACAGGACATACAAAGAAGACCAAGCCAAGCAGGAGGTGAGACTCCACTCACTGCTGACCTCTCCAGAGGTGCCTTACGTCTTCCATGGTGATAATGGTCGCTTTATGAGTGACCCCCCCCCCCCCTCCTTGCAAAATTACCCACTCTTATCTGGCATGACGCCAACTAGAAAGAAATGCCACTTTCTGCCTATACTCTCAGAAGAATGGGTTCCAAAAGGCTCCTCTGTGTCTCAATAGAGGAACCCTGTCTTAATGAAGGGTTCTTTGTCAGGCAAAATGGTTAAATCTGGGAGCTTTCACACTTTTCGCACCTACGAAGAGGGTTCCAGAGAGAGCTAAAAAGGGTTCCCTTATGGAGACAAACCAACAAACCCTTTTTTCAGAAAGCGTACCGACAACTGGACACAACACCATTTTAGCCCTATTTACTTTGGCCTTCCAGAGGCAATTTCCTCCTGGTTTCTACTAGTTTATTTAAATGTCAATATCTCAAAAAATATTCCTTGCACATCCATGGTTTAAAGTTTGAATTGAAGAAGAACCTGTATCATTCAGAAATTTGCAACATAATACATTTATTTCAGAATAGTCACATACATAGTATATAATAACCATAACATACGTCGCAGAATTTATTTAAATACGTAAAAAAAAAAAAAAAAAAAACGTACAAAAGCGTGTGTTATTTACACAAGAACAGCAACATATTTCAGCCCTAAGTGCAATGGGTGGTCACTGGAAATGTTTACTGTACAGGACTTTGGCGAAATTTAACAAGATAAACTCTGCAGGGGCGGCACGGTGGTGCTGTGGTTAGCACTGTCGCCTCACAGCAAAAAGGTACCGAGTTCGAATCCCGGCCGAGGACCTTTCTGTGTGGAGTTTGCATGTTCTCCCTGTGTCTGCGTGGGTTTCCTCCGGGTACTCCGGTTTCCTCCCACAGTCCAAAGACATGCAGGTTAGGCTAATTGGAGACTCTAAATTGCCTATAGGTATAAGTGTGTGAGTGAATGGTGTGTGTGCCCTGCGATGGATTGGCAGCCTGTCCAGGGTGTATTCCTGCCCCTCGCCCAATGCATGCTGGGATAGGCTCCAGCACCCCCCGTGACCCTGACCAGGAATAAGCAGGTTAGATAATGGATGGATGGATGGAACTCTGCAGGGTTAATCAGAAAACAGCTGTACCTGAATATACTGGTAAGTACTTGGTTTCCTAAACATATTTATACAAGAGATTTTGGGAGAAAAAAAAGTAGGTGTCTTCTAAACCGAAAGTGCATCAGGTACTGTATAGTAAGCAAGGGAAAACTGCGAATGCTCATTTGTACAACGTTTTAAAAAAATATTATTGTTTCTATATGTGAACATGATTTTCTTAGCGTGTATGAACGGTGCATTTTATGCATTTTACAGTCTGTGGCTGTGGCGAGAGGAAGGTCGTAAGTGCTTTAGGAACATTATCTAATTTAGGTCAAAACTGCATAAACACAAACATTGTTCAGTCATAACCATTAAACTGTTAGCTAAGTTAACTAATGTAGGTATCTTGTGGGCTACTGTGTCTTTGTGGTTCGTTCCATAAAGTGCATTTTTAGATCAGTCCTGCTTTTCCCGTGGCCTCACAAATCGAGAGAATTGCAGAGGGGGAGAAATAAAATGTGATTGCTGCGATTGAAATAATTATAGGTTTAGGTTTATTTATTTAAAAAAGGGACAATGCACATTCATAAACATGTGCCAGATTAATTGGGGCTAATTTTCATCTGTAGTCCCTGGGCAGGTTGATGGAGAAACGTTCATAACAGAGGCTATTTGATTTCCCATATCACAACCTTAAAAGCCCATTTGCCTTCGAAAAGTTGGAAAAACCGTATTTCATACGGGAAAACTGTATGGGTTGACACCTATGCTATCCTCTCTCTGTCAATAGCCTGTCGCTCACACAAATGCTCCTCAGTCTCCACAACTTGCTGGATTTGGAAAAAAAGAAAAACGTATTTATAGTGGAAAGTGGAAGGGCGTAGCCTGATGCACACAGTTGGTGTGACATCACATGTACTGCCACGTCACATATACTGTACAACAGCCAATAGTAAATTACAACTGCAATAGCCTACGTTTCACCACTGTATCACTAGTTAGCCAAAATACACCACTCTTCCTATATGATGCTAAACATTGTGATGAAATGTCGCGATTTGCAACAGGATCAATCTCTAGTACATGGATATGTCCAAATATATCAGTTATCAGCTAAAAAAAAGTGGTTTTAGGGTTTACTTGCCCTTTAAAGCTGTAGTTTATAATTTCGGACAAACATGAATACTGTAATTGGGACAGATACGTCTCATCACTAGGGGCAAAGTGGATTGAGTTAAATACATTAGGCTACTTATTTTATGCGTATTATGCATATACATTATGTGACTATTCTGAAATAAAGGTATTCTGAACGTTTTACTTTCAACCAGGTATTTAACCACCTGATTGTAATCACCTCCTTAATTGAACTAGTTAACCCAATTCTCTTTGCTCTGAGATTGCAGGGCAAGCAGTAAAGTCACCTGGTGAGTAGATCTCTAGAACTGAGTGTGGGCACCCCTGTCGTAATGCAAGGATAGTGGTGGGGTTGGGGGTGCCGAAAAAATCTTCAATGTTTCCAATTAATTACTAAACTGTGGTGGCCCGCCAGTTTCAGAATGAAGCGCACACTCTATATGCTCCATTTCCATTTATTAGTAGGCAATGTTTTGGCAATAAATGGAATTGGAGCATATAGAGTGAGTGCTATTTTTTTTTTTCTTTCTAATATTATTTTACCGTTAGTCAGCACCACGCTAAGTTATCTGCTGTGCATCCTCCCTCTCCACAATCGTATTTCATAATAATAACAAAGATGTTGAAGATATGCTGGTAAAGGTTAAAGTATTTATCAAATTGACTGTGTCATCCCCATTCATATGTATATAACTTATGCCACAAAATTCTTCATAGATCTAGCTCTAATTTTGCTCTCAAAGTACATATTGATGCATTTAACTTTAAAATTTACAAAATGTTCTCCCAGGGGGGCTTGCCCACGGACCCCCATAGAGGGTTCGGAGTCCACAAACATTGATTTCCCTTATTTTCAAAGCCCAATGTTGACAGGTATGGTGTTTATATGTGCTCTCCAGAGGCACTGGAATATTGAATCACTGCAGGTTGATTGTAGAGTCACAGTGGAAGCACCATACAGGGAATAATTAACTCATAATCATAATCACTCATAAATTATTCACAAACCTTCAAACCTTCCAAACTCCCTCAATGCATGCTCATGAATCATTCATGAACCTTCCAGAGGATCCTCCTTTATAATCCTCACATTTTTCGGGCGTGTCTTTCAGGTGTTCCAGCTGAAGGGGATCCCCCCATTGGTGGCCCTCCTCCGTAGCCCCAGTACGCAGGTTCAGCAGACGGCTTCCGCCGCGCTCCGCAACCTGGTGTTCAAGAACGACCGAAACAAGGAGGAGGTGCACAGGTGCAGCGGAGTTCCCGAAGCCTCCGCCCTCCTCAGGGACACCAACGTCCCTGAGACGCAGAAACAGCTGACAGGTAGACCTGGTGGTGACTAATTAGCATCTAAAACGGGTGCCTGCATAGCATGGTGGCTAGAGAACTGGCTGGGCTTGCAACTGCTAAATTATAGGTTTGAATCCAGGTGGGGCACTGGCATTGTACCTTGTACTGTACTGAACCGGACTTTCTTCAGTAAATGTCCAGTTGTATATATGCATTGTAACATATGTAAAAATGTTGGAAGCTGTGTACATTGCTCTGGATAAATGTCTTATAAAAAGGCAGTGGCATTAATCATCTCAGATTTGTCAGGTGTGAGCACTCTGTTTATGACACGGTTTTTTTTAACTCTCAAACAAAATTTTAAAAATGTGGCATGGCCCCTCCAGCTGTACACTATGATAAGTATGCACCTAGATGGTTAACTTCGGCATGAGAAAAAGACAAAGGCTGAACCACAAAGTTTTCCTGCGATTTTCACAGGTGATGCAGAGATCTTACCGATCACAATGTCCTTCCTCTCTCTCTCTCTCTCTCTCTCTCTCTCTCTCTCTCTCTCTCTCTCTCCCTCTCCCTCTCCCTCCCTCCCTCCCTCCCTCCTTCAGGCCTCCTGTGGAACCTGTCCTCGGCAGAGAGCCTGAAACCGGAGTTGATCAAGAATGCCCTGCCTGTCTTGACTGAAAGAATCCTGGTGCCCTTCACTGGTTCTGGAGAGCAGAGTGCCAACATTAACATGGACCAGGATGTCTTCTACAACGCCACTGGCTGTCTGCGGTGAGGAGGCTGGCTTACATGACATCATCTGCCACTTAGGTGGAAATACAGAACAGCTGTGTGCAGGCTGACTGAGAATATTCCACTCTGAGAGTCGCAGTCCAAAATGCTGAGAACACCCCGAAAACCATGGGCTAAAATGGCCTGAATAGCATCATGACCAAATTTTCTAATGTGCCAGGAGCCAGGAGCACAGACAATAATGCATATAATGTAAAGCAACCACTGAGTTTATTTGCTTACTTTCTTGGCCCCTGTTTTGAGTGCGATGCTCAAAAGTGTCATGCTAAGATGCTATGCTAAGGCTAGTGTTATGCTAAGTCTAATGCCGTTCAATAATGAAAATGTTGTTCAACCCTATTTCAACGTACAAATTTTCACAAAATTTGACAGGTTTGTTAAACTCAAGGGGCCCTATCTTACACCCGGGGCAAAGCGGCGCTAACCCAAACGCAAGTGTCTTTGCTATCTTACACCCGGCGCTAGGTTCATTATAACGCCTAACGCTTACGTCCTTTAACTAGCATGTATTCTTGCGCCCATTACAAGTGAACTGGGCGTGTTGGTCTTAAGATGAGGAGTGGCCAGGATTCTTTTTGGCATATTGCTATCTTGAGCCAGCAGAAAGCGCTTGCACTAGAACCACCACAAACCTGGTCTAAAGTCATGTCGCAGTTGTTTACATGTTATTTTAACGGTACATAGCCGTGTGCACAACGCGCGTACCCTCCTGTCTGTTACACAAAGGGGCGCGCACAAGCATGACTAAAATATCGAGATCACAATGTGAAATATTATTGTTGTGTAGGCTATATCAAAAATGCATAATAATAAAAGGTTCCATAGGTCCACATGCCTTTCCCTCGGTGAAGGGAAACGATGCCACATTACATTGCTCTCAGCCCACTCCATCAACATCCAGGCGATGTGCGATGGTACGGGACAATGGCTATCCATTAAAAAGGAGCTGATAACACCTATATCAAGCCTAATGCGCGAATTGTCATTTACACCTAATGCGTGAATTGTCATTCAATGGAAAACTCGCGCACTGCAATAGACGGACTTTTGAGTTCTGAAAATGCGCTTCATTACAATACAGCTCTGTTTATCTAGGAATACAGCCTGTAAGTAAATAGAATGGTTTGTGACTGAAAAAAGTTCAAAACCTTGTCCAGTGAATATTGCTTTTATTGTTTTTCAAATAGCCTAGGCTACAGCGGATTCGCTGTGCATACATAAGGTTTTTTCGATAGCCTATGGTTAAAAAACGGAGATAAATGTCATCATGTTAACTGAATTGTAACCTTAGCTATTCTTCGTCCTTCATATTTTTTTAATTGCAGTGACATGGTTTCCATACCCTCAGCTTATTAAAACCCCGCTGATTTCACCTGTCATTCCATAACTGAACAAAAGATTTTAAAGAGAACTAAGTGGCTAATTAGAAACTAAATTTGCAGTACATTACAAAATGAATTTACAATTAATTTTAATGCCATTATCTGCATGTGCGCTTTACAGGAGCAGGTCTGTTTCCTCTGCTGTAAATCGCACTTTTCACGGTCTTCCTGGGAAAGTGGATCGTTTTAAAGGATTGCGCTACCAGTAAAATAGGTTGGTCGCATTTCCATAAGCAGGACATTATAAAATAAGGGAAAATATGCTGAACCTATGGGTTGCCAACCTGACAGATGTATTATATTTAATGTCATCATTATGGCAAAATAACGTTATTTATGTTATTAATCAAAATTAGAATGCAGGTAGCCTAATGAACTTCGGATGAAGCTTGAACATGAGTTCATTGCATAATAAAACGAAATTCGTTAAACAAGCAGGCTAATTTGGCGTTTTCTAAGGTGAGACGGCAGCAATTGGTCGCTTATTCTCAGCTGTTGCACGTGCTTTTAACGAAATTTAACCGCATATATTTTGTAAACAGCACTGTCAGGAATTATCGGGAACTCATAATGGTTAGCCCGAATAATATTGATCATAGGCTACTATTGATCCATATAGCCTATTCCTTGATCGCACTAAACATGCACGAGCATGTCTGTTTCGCCATCATAAGCAATCCGCCAAGGTGGAAAAGCAGGCTTTTAAAGGGAATGGGATATAACATTTTGATTGGTTTATTGCATGTCACGCCCAAGACACACCTATAATTAATGAAGAGACTAGGTTCAGCCCAGTTGCACCTTGTGCTGTGCTTAGCGCCCAAAAAACACGCCGTTAAAATAGCAAAAGTGGACTTGGACACGCCCTAAATGGACTTAGCGCCATGCGCTCAGACCAAGCGCCAAGATCGCCAAAATAGGGCCCAAGGAGACGTAAGAATGAAAGTGCTGGGCAGGTTTATATTACCAGCTGTAATATTCAATCTTTACTGGGGAAATTCCCTGTTTATTTGTTTATTTGTTTATTTCGGCATGTGTATGGTCACATTGCATCACATTTCTGAAATATGCATTTAACAAATACATTTCCTGCCGAAAAGGGATACGGGAAAAAAGCAGCCTGCTTATCAAGTCCCGCCCCAATTCCCTCACGATTTTAAATGTTCATATTATACATTTGATTAAAACAGATATTTTTAGTATCACAACAGCATAGCTGAATTTTCTTTATAGCGAAACTGATCAAGACCCTAAACATGTACTCGCGTTTCAATGGACTGTGGAAATGAACCGGTCTCAGATGATTCATAATGTGTGGTTTAGAGTGGTTCTCAAGACCACCCACAGGGCTGTCAGTTTTTTTATTTTTTTATTTTTTTACATTTAGTAGGGCTCAGGTGTTCATTTATGTTCCATTTCAAAAGCATTTAAATGAAGCCGTACATTCACTTCCCAGTTTCAACCATTTATATTTACATTTTGGCAATTAGCAGATGCTCTTACTCAAAGTTACTTACAGAGATTACTTTTGAAAAAAAAACAAAAAAACAATTGAGTTATACAGCTGTGTATTTTGCTGAAACAGTTCAAGATAAGTGCCTTGCTCAAGGGTACAACGGCTGTGCCCCACCTCGGAACTAAACCTTCAACCTTTGATTTACAAGCCTAGTTTCCTAACCATCATAATATACCGCCACCCATCAGCCAGAGAAAAGATTGAAACTAAGCAAGCTCGCTGTCATTTTTCTCTCCTCCACAGGAACCTGAGCTGTGTGAAGAAGGGTAATCGTAAGACGATACGGAACTCCCGCGGGCTGATCGACTCCCTAGTCAATTATGTCCAGGCGTGCGTGGCTGCAGATCGGCCCGATGAAAAGGTGGGCTTCCAAGGAGCCACACCCCCTGCGCTTGACAAGAGAGCTGCTGTCCAGTCACTCTTTTCTAATTTTACGATCATCTTCCAATGTTATAGAAATGACAGCCAAACAAATTGCAATTTTTTTTTTTACTGTGAATGATTGTGTCTGCAGGGCCTTAACCTTCTCTTTGTTACCCTGCCTTTTTTCTTTGCCTCCTCCAGTCTGTGGAGAACTGTGTGTGTGTCCTACACAACCTCACGTACCAGCTGGAGACGGAGGCGCCCAACCACTTCAGCATGATCACCTCCCTGGCGACGCCCAACAGGAGCTCCCCCCAACAGACTCCCGCCTCCCCCATTGGCTGCTTCAGTCAGCAGAATAGCAAGATCCCACAGGAGGTGCGCTCTCCAAAGGGAGGCCTTACACCACCATATGCAGCCCCAAACACATCCATGCTCCGATTACATTATAGCTATAGCTATATTTTTACTGTGATTTTTATACTTATATTGTGATCTTTACATTTAATTTATATCGTGATCTTTAAACTTATATTTGGTGGGAAGAGCAGGAATAAGAATTCCAATGTACTTGTACACTGCAAAAACCAAAAAATAAGTCAATCTCCACAAGTATTTAAATCTTATATTTAGACTTAAAATCTTAGAGAAAAAATATTGCCAATGAGGTGAGACGGTTGAACTCATTTCAAGATTTGGCAATGGAGTTAGAAATTTTCACTTGTCAAGCAAAGAGCAACTTTAAATAGGCTAATATTTCATGAGATTTTAAGTCTCATTACAAGACTAAAACACGTTCTTAAGACAGACTTTTTTGCAGTGTACTTGTTGCCAATGGCAAATAAAACTTGAAACTTTTAATATTTTAGCATTTAGCAGATTCTCTTGTCCAGAGACTTTAACAGCTTACATTCTTTTACATACAATCCATTTACTGAGGCAATTGAGGTCAAGTTACTTTACTCACAGCAGGTTCAACAGATGCACGCCAGCTGAGAATTGAACCTTCAATCTCAGCGTTATAGGCCCATTTCCCTAACCTTCATACTACACACCGCCATTTAAAGTGTTTATATGTAATGGGCTGATGATTGCTTTTCTGAGAACAGCCCTTAACGGTTGTGTGTTTATACATGAAGCCTACATAACTCCTGCAAACATGGTGATGCATCTGTTTAAGATGTTACTTATGATTTTCTGATTTCCCATCACAGACCACCTTTGACTACCCTGTGATGGAGGACAGTAACCCGAAAGGTGTGGGCTGGCTCTTCCACTCCAAAGCCATGCAGACCTACCTGTCTCTCCTGAGTGACAGCCAGAGCGATGCCACAAAGGAGGCCTGCGTGGGGACGCTGCAGAACCTCACAGCCAATAAGGGAATAGTAAGCAAGCAAGCAAGCTCCTCCTCCCCCGCCCGCACCACCCCAACACGTGGTGATGATAGTGAGCAAGACACTTTCCTCCGCCCCGTCCCGGCATCCTGTGACACATCCTTGTGTCTGCCCATTTGCAAATGAGCAGATGAACTGCACTCTTCTGTCTTTTACTGAGTCAGAGAAAGCAAAGAATTAACTAACATCTGTGCACCTAGTTGAGTTGAGTGGAGGTGAGGTGAGTCTCTTTTTTGTGCTATGCAATTAGTTAAAAAATTATTCCATCATTGGTGCAAGGGGCCCTTATGGCCTTATAGGATGGATGTTCTGACTCTGCTTTAAACAATGTCTAATGTGTCAATCATTATATTTAGAATTTGTATGACTATTCTCTGAATCAACCAAAGAGTTAATCTGTCCTGAAAAAGCCTCCTTCTTGTATTAGTCTTGTATAAATGGAGTTGTATTGGAGCTAATACTAAAAGGGTTAAAGTCAGTGGTTCCCAATGCCTGCTCTGCAGGTTTAACCTTTTTGTTGTGTCGTTTGTGTCTTTTTAAAAAAATCTTTCAACAGTGGTGGACAATTTAATGTAATGTAATGTAATAAATTACTGATTAACTGCTTAGCTGCTCTAGAAGGGATGAATGACATAATGGAAGGAAAAATCATGCTTTAACAAGCACTATTTCGCTCACCTTGCTCGCAAAACACTATGGGGTCGATTTACTTAAGGTTTGCATGTACAAAATCACTTATAAAAGTGTTACCACCCTCAAAAAAATCGTCCAAGGTGATCAACTAATAAGCTGCAAAGAGGACTGCGTGTGTTAAAATTGAGATACATGGATTTTTTGTTTTTGCGGGTTAGCCTGAATGAATATGCAAAATTGGGCATCCATTATTTAGTGAAATAGTGGGAGGAGACCATGCAGATAGATTACTTTAGCTCTTGTAATGTGATTTACTAAGGCCGAAAGTAAGTTTGGGAAAGATAATTGCATGTGCATTTTAATACAAATGGGAAGCAGGTATTAAAAGACACTCTATCAATAAGATAGTGACTGTCACTGTAGCAAGACACTAGTATCCATAACTGAACGTTCTGAATGATTGCGTACAAATGGGGGCTAATTAACTGGACCATTCTAGCTAACGCTCAAAATACACAAAAAGAAAATTTGTAGGTACATGCATTATGAACATGAACATTATGAACAAATAAATACATTTTAATCGTGAAGCAAATCGTGTTAGAGAACACAAGAGTAACTAATCAAACAAGCAGTATAACGTCTATTATAACAAATAGTGAATAACAAAATAAATAAAAACCTTATCAAAATAAAACCCATCATTAGATGGAAATGTGATTTTATGTGACGCTAACGGCACAAGTAGTGCTTGTGAGTATAGTTATTATTATTTCAGTCCTGACACACATCTTACTCCTGGCAGAAACTAAGAGACATCCAGTGTTTGTTTGTAGTAAACCGCCAGCTTGTTCGGTGTAACAGTAGCCTATAGCTACCTAACCATTCCAAACACGCAAAATCTCTCGGCTGTTTGCTGCTGGAGTAATTTACATAATGACTCTTAGGTGATCACCCGCAAAGTGTGAAGTGATAACACGTGCAAATACATGCAAAATAACACCCCTTATTTGGGAAAAATCAACCCCTATACTTGTTTAAAGCAGTCATATGAGAGGCACTGCTAATACATAGATGGCTCCCCCTGTTGGAATGCCATGGCACCTCTCTCTCTTTTCAGCTTGTGTCATAGTTCACTATGATTGGCTATTTCCCACATTTCTTGTAAGTTTTCTGTGATTGGTTATTTCCCATGTCTCCTGTAAGTTCACTGTGATTGGTTATTTCCTGTCTCTGACATCACCTCTGACATCACAGGTGTCCAGTGTGATGAGCCAGACCGTGGTGCAGAAGCTGAACGGCCTGCATAACATCGCCCCCTTGCTTCAGTCCTCCAACCCCAGCATCCAGAAGACAGCCGTGGCACTGGTGGGGAACCTCTCCAGGACCCCGCAGCTTCAAAGAAGCATGGGTGTGTACACAGGGCTCTATACACTCCGCACTTATGTACGTTTTTGGGGAATGGTAGCCCCCTCCAACCCCCCCCCCCCCCCCCCGACCCAGTTCTGATGTTAGCATGACTGCATTTTGGATTTGTGTCCCGTAAAAGAAAAGACTCAAAATATTTTTTGGGTTTTCTTTTGTTTTATTTTTTTGGGGGGGGGGTCTCTTTGGTAGCCCGGCAGACTCTCCCGCAGCTGATCGGAATCCTCAGCACAGCGGGTCAGAACGGGAGCAATTCCGATGACACCATGGCAACGGCGTGCCAGACTGTGGGGAGCCTCTTGGTGGCGGATCCTGAAACGGGGAAAAAGCATCTGAATAACAGCTTCATCAACTCGCTTAATGACCTCAGCAGAAACAAGTGAGAAACAGGGGTCGGACATTCTACCCCACAGGGTCACGCTTTCAAAATCAGCTCTGAAACTAACGTCGTACCTTTTGGCGAATTCCAGCAAATTCATTCTCATATAGTCGGTTTACGGCTAGACAATATAAAATCCATTGTGGTATGACATGATATTGATATTCATAAAGGCCTATTGGCTGGAACGTTAGCCTTTAAATGGTTAAATAAAATATAATTATATATGTTACTCTTTGGTGCCAAATTTAGTGTGTGAGCCTTTCATTTGGCATTTTCCTAATGTGACATTTTGACCATACAGCAAGAACTATTCAGAGAATATATGTTTATACTCTTATAGTATTTCAAGGTTTCAATGTGTGTCTGTGTGCAAGTGTACTATATTAACTGTGGTGCAATAGCTGTAATTGGATGGGGTCATTAATGTAATTTTTCTCCATTAAGCTTCTTCCCAAAATCAAGCAAAGCTGCCGCCCTCCTGCTATATGGTCTTTGGGCAGAGAAGAGCTTTCAAGGGTTCCTTAAAAAGGTACAGATTCTTTTTTGCCAGTATGCTTATACAGCTTTCTCTAAAGCAGGGGTAGGCAAGCCTGGTCCTGGAGTGCGAGAGACGGTCCTGGTTTTTACTCCATCCAAACCTCTTAGTACAGAACTGGATTCATTTTAATTAATCAGGTGTAATGAATGCAGATGACCACATGCTAGAGGCACTCAGCATTTCATCATTCAGAATATTCAGGCTCAAGTGATCAAGTTCAGATGGAACAAAAACCAGAAACGTCACCAGCACTCCAGGACCAGGGTTGCCTTCCCCTGCTCTAAAGCGTGTCCAATCAGTTTTTGCCTGAGTGAAGAACGACCTTGCGAATTACACAAGATTGAACTGAAGTCCAAAAACTAAATTTGGATAAAAAATGTGTTTGCTCCTGGACAAAATCAGAATTTTGACCCACATCTGAATTAAACGTAGCTTTGTGCAAGAGAAGGTATTGAATTATGGCGGGAGTGAGTTGAGGTGTCTGTAAAATGAAACTACAGCTTTTAAGTGCCTGGTTGGTATGTTGTTATTAAAAGGTGAGCTGAAGCATTTCCCTGAGGAGGATGTTTACCTGGTGAATGACTGTTTTTCAACTCCCAACATAAAAGGACCGGTATCACGTCGCGTTTTATTCTTTCATCTCATCCTGCTCTCAGGCCACAAAATGGATCCTTTGGGATTACACTGGAGTCGACCTGAGAGGGATGTGTTGCTGGTTGTCTCAGCCACACCTCACAAAAAATTATTTTGGAAAGAGTGAAGAGAGTGTCAGGTTACAGGTGCGCAGTGCGGGTGCACATCCACCTGTGTAGGTCTGGAATCATGTTTTTTTTAATGATAGTTAAATTATTCACATTTTTTATATTCTGCAAAGCAACAGGGGTATGTTAGAAACAGCGACATTTTAGAATTAGAAACAGCAGCATTTCCTGTCTGAATAGTGAAATAATTTCCAACAACCGTTGTCGAAACACTAGTCTTGTTTGCGATAAAGCTGAATATCCGTCCAGATTTATTCATTCATCTCAGTTTATTGTCCCGTTTCTGGGAAGCAGCGGAACAGCGTAAATCTATTACATATTCTAACTCTTCAGCCTTTTTAAACATTTGAAATCATGCCAACTGTACCAGACTGAGACAGAGGCAGAGACCACTGGTTCATTCCATTCTGAGCCGAGAAACATGCAGGTGCACGGTGATTGGAACAAATTTATGTTTATTAATGTTTACCTATAAAAATTAAATCCTGTGTCTGTTTATGTGAGTTCATATTTGCATGCATTTGAGGGTGTGCTTACTGCAGAGACAGTGAGACTGTATCACCCAGGAATCCTGTGGAACTAGTTTGGACAGATGCTTTCAGTCAGGCTGTTATCTGTAACCTGCAAAGCTTCATGGTCATTTTCTTGCTAGCATTTTATTCACAGATGCCTGTCTGTCCCTGAGTGCTTTCTTTCCATGGCTCCTGAAACAACAGACTAGAACGAAGAACTCTCTTACTGTCATGCTGTCACTCAGTGTTAGGAACACTTTGTTATGTAATGTACTGAGATATTCGCCTCTGAGGAAATCTAAACAAAGTGGCGTTACACTCTCTCCCCCACATCCCTCAAATCACTGCCTCACAAATCCAGGTGTGTGGTATGCTTTGTTGTCAAATCACTGCCTCACAAATCCAGGTGTGTGGTATGCTTTGTTGGCAAGCCACTGCCTCACAAATCCAGGTGTGTGGTATGCTTTGTTGGCAAGCCACCGCGGTGCAGTTAATACATTGCATCACAGTATGGGCATTTAGCAGATGCTCTTATCCAGAATTTGATTTTGAATTTGAATGTTGATTTTTGCCCTTTTTTTTTTTACATAGTATCCATTTATTCAGCTGGATAGATACTGAAGCAATACAGGTTATGAACCTTGCTCAAGGATTCAAACACAAGTGTTCCACTCGAAATCGAACCTGCACCCCTTAGGTTACGAGGCCAGATCCTTTAACCATTGCACTACATTGTACTGTCAGACGAAGTCTGATGTTGTAATTTGTTCTTACAGCAAAGAATGAACAAGAGTTCCTTTGTGAATGACATCACCACGTCCGCCCACAAGTCAGTGCAAGTGCTTTAACTGAAAGGAAATCTGAAAGAATACCAAAGGTAACTCCTGACCCACGTGTTTTTGCCTCTTTCAAAACCCATGAAAAGAATGCCTACTGTGCAACTATGTGCTTTTTAAAATCCTGGTTCTGAAGAATGAACGACGATGTATTCGTCTCTGGCTTTTCATTTAAGATGTGCAAGCTGTCTGCCAGTATGTTCATGTTCACCTTTCATTGTCTGTTTGAATTCCCTTTTGGTGCACTTTAATAATGACTATTCTTTCTGTTGCAGATGTCCATAGTGAGGGAAGGAAACGGGATGTGAGGAACAGCCATCTCATTGATCTGTAGCTTTGTTACGTAAAATATGAATGTATTTTCTGTGGTACTGCCTGTCTGTTTTTTTTACGTCTTGTTGATTTTGTATGTGTCAAATCAACAGATTTTTTAAAAAAATGTATGATTGAGCTGAGTTAAGTTAAGGTTGTAAGGGACGGGCAGGCATTGAGAGCAGATAAAATGACTTCTGGCTGTTTCACATGTGACCAAATGAAGAACTGATTGACATGCTTCTTCAACAACAAGAGATAATGATGACTAACGTCTCATGGAGTGTAAATTACTGAATGATTAAGGCTAAAGACATCTTTCTTTCTTTATATATTTTTTTTTTTGCCACCTCGATTCATTCTGTTGTGGTAGCCAATAGAAGCTGCCAATAGAAGCTCTCTGGATGAAGCTGAAGTTGAACTGCAGATGTTCGCTCTCACATCAGTGCATATTTTGGCATGGAATTTTTTGCTTTTCTTCCAATTTGGAAAGCCAAATCTTTAATTTATAGGCCTCATTGGCCTGTCTAATTGTTGCCACATCCTCTAGCAATTTGTGAGAGCATAAACAAGCATGTGCTTGCACACCTCTGAAGCTCCTGCTGCCTGCCACTTTGATGTGTGAAAAGGGTCATGGTTTCATTGAATTTCCTGGAGCAATAATATCCGTTGATAATACCTGCTGCACTGGTTTGGCTGTTGTACTAATTTTGTTTTTTTAAATTACGTGATGGGACTGTATGAAAAGGACAGATTGGCTGATTGCTTTTCTTACTGATATATGCAAAAGGCTTACTACTTTATTTTTCATTGTGATTTAACTTCCATTTTTGGGAGCCATTGAATCTGACTTTGCGTTCATGTATGGCTATACAACATACTGCGGAACAATGTTTCAGACATAATGGCAGATTCAGACTTTTTTTCATTTAACAAATACAATTTAGAACTCAGATTAAATGCACTATTGTTTTTCATTTATACGTTTCCTTACAGTTTCAGGGATTTGGGACTTTGTTCATCACATGTTGTTTTTGCTTTTAATTTTTCAATGCATTTCAACTCTTTTTAATTTTAACATTTAGTTAATATTTTAAGTTGTAAGATTATTAGTTTTCATTTCATTTTTTATTTTTTTTTATCTGCCCATGCACAGTATATATATATATATATATACATATATATATATATAGATTGGTTGTTTGTTCAGTTATTGTACTGAATTTGTCAAAATTGCCAAGTGTGACTAATACCTTTACAGGCCAAGAAATACTGTACCGTAGGAACACCACCATGAGCCATAAGCCCCTTTCACTACCTAATCCAGATAATGGAACCCATAACATTGCCAGGTTCAATTATCCGGGTTAGGTAGTGGTTTTCCCCACTCACACATACGTAGGTCTACTATAATACACATTTGTTGTGTCGAATCTGACCGTTCCAGATAGATTAAGCAAGACAGGATGGCTAACTGAAACAATGCATGACAATTAATGTTACCAATACGTCATTTTGTCTTTAAAATAGCCAGATATTTCGCTGACTAATAGTTTTGGGATCCTACCAGCACAGCAGAGTTGAAGAGTGATAGTTTTGAGATAACAACTCTAGCCAATATAGTTAAGTTATATGATTGCAAATAGCTAACGTTAACAATGGAAGTATGGTTCATCAGTATAGTTCGAAATCGATTCTTAAATGTGGAGTTGTTTTCAGTAAAATGCAATGAAAATAATTCTGTTAGCCATGTTAAATCCATATGTGCTGCTTTCCAGCTTGCTACATTGCCTAAAAAAGCAACTTAAAACTGGAAGAGCCTGACATCTGTGTTTACCAGACAGAAGTATTGTATAGCAGACAAGCAATTCATGAGGCAATTATGACAATTTTGTAATGGTGTTCTTACAAGCAAGTACAGCGACACTGTTTATTCCATTCCTAAAATAAATGTTCAAATGTCCCTCATAAAATCACACAATGGAGCTCCAATATCTTCTATGTGCAAAGTCTCATATTTGTGCAAGAATTGAGAGGGCAGATTCAGTGGGCTAAAGTATTTGTTAAAGAAATTGTGCCAAAAACAGAAGGTTTTTACCTAAGAATGTCGTAACCTATTTACATGCATGTGTAAATGGGACTATAGATTGCAGATTGAAGGCTTGCAAAAGATCGTCATCATTAGGCCTTTATAAAGCAGGCATAATACTTTTAGGAACACAGCATTAATTTTGTATTAAACATTAAATACCTTTAGTGCTTTATGGAGTGAATTTGATCATGAATGCATCATAACTAAGTATTCTTTTGCTCAAGAATTCATTAAGTGTTTTTCAGTTCCTTATGGATTGGGTAAGAACTTGGGCAGAACTTGAGAAGCCGATGCAAACTGATTCTTAACTGGCTTGTGCATCCTTGTGCAAGCGTTGCTTTATAAATCCTTGCTTTATAAATGTGTAAGCACCTTATGACATTTTTTTATTGATTAAATAAAATATGATCAAATGAAATGTGTGTGTGATTTAAAAGATAATTTCATAGTAATGCACTGTCACAGTGATTTCAGAGAGACAGCCAAACCAAAAAACCAAGTATTGGAATACAGAGAATCCCAGACAAAGAGTGTTGGTAGATTTGTTGACAAGTATCAAACACTCAGAAATACTCACAAAGGGCGCACACTATGAGTGAACAAATAACATGTATAGTTGTAGAACACCTCAAAGTATCATATGGGACAAGACATGTTCTGTTTGCATACAAAACTAGTCTTTAAGTTCATCTGGATAACAACATCTTATTGTATGAATAAATAAATAGCATACTAAGTAGTACTTTTAATTATTTTCACACAACCTTTCAGTAGCAACTTGCCACCACAGTTGTTTCTCCCATTTGTAATTTCACTATATGTGAACTTGACTGTATTGAGAGTTGTAAATAGAGCCACTCATTGGCACAGTGTGAATTACAACTTTAACACATACTGTAGACTTTGGAATGTCCTTCTGTTTGCACCAAGAATGCAGATTCCAATAATTCTGTCCTTAGAGATATTCAGATTCTTCCAGAGAGATGTAGCAGCAAGCTGTGAATTCTGAATGCCTTACAAGAGAGAAGGAATTATTATCATTTAGACTCCACAGTGTGTCTAACAAATTTCACCTGAGATCCCCCAATAACTCGTTGCAGAATAAGACGTTGCAGTTTGTTGATGAAATAAGTCCCATGTTCTTTTTTTTCTCAAAGCAAATGTGCTACTGTTGAAAAACATTTAGTTTTCTTTTGAAAAAATCAAGGAATTGTGCGAACTATGGAAAGTATGCAAAACATTCCTATGGCAACAACTAGCATTCTGAAACCAAACACATTTCTCACAATCAGAGATGTACATCAGAAAGTGATAGCCTAGCATTTGAATACTAAACTGACACTTAAACTTAAAATGACACACATATGTACATATTTCATAGCCCAGATAATACCATTAGCATGAATTTCCATCTCACTTTGTAGTGATAATTCCAATAAATGACTTGGATTTGATGTGGCCATTGGCTCAGCCTATTTCAATTTTCCCAGCATGCTCCTTTCACACATGGTTACTATAAGTTGCCATAGCCGAGTACAATTTTTAAACTCTTGATTTTTCATGGCGCAGTCATTCTTACAGCTTACAAGAAAAAAATATCTTACATAAGTGAGAAGGTGTACCTGTCCCACCAGCCATAGTTTTAGCCCTTACGATGACATTTCACTGCTACATACCATGAGTCATGGTCTAATTCTGAGGTTTTTGGGTGCAGCTGCCCTTGCATAATGTTCATCACAAAGTCTGGCCTTCGTGAGACTAGCGTTTAGCAAACTTCAGGCGCTTACGTTTGTGGTGAAATGACAGGAAAGGCTTTTTTCTGGCATGCCTTCCAAATGGTAGTTTTGGAGACTTGATGACCCCAAGATGCTACTTTGTCTGTAATTCTCCATGAGTGATCCTTGGGGATTTTTTTGCCTCCTCACTGTGCGTGGGGGCAAAATAAACTTGCTTCCTCTTCCACGCAAGTTTGTAACAGTTCCAGTTGCTTTGAACTTTTTAAGTATTGCCCTAACGGTAGATATGGGCATTTTCAGGTGAGTACCTATTTTTCTATAGCCATTCCCTGACTTATGAAGCTCAACACACTTTAACCTCATTTGATTTGTATGTTCTCTTATCTTTCCCATGTTGATGTATGAATAAGGGAATATGGCCTGTGTCACCTCATATTTATACCCCAGTGAAACAGGAAGTCATGGATTACTGCTTGAAAGTTCCTAAACACTCTGACCAACTTTAAAAAGTAAAATATAAATGGAAAAAATGCTTCATTTACATTTTTTTCATAAGAATTTCTAGGGGTGCCAATAATTATGGCACACATGGTTTTGTTAAAAATAATTATTTCTTAATGAGGGATTTTTTTTTCTTAGAATAAATTTACTTCAATTAAAGGTTGGATTTTTCTCATTCACATTTCAGTGTGAGATTAAGCTAATTCAAAAAGACCAGCTATGGTTAAAGGCATTTGTGGCTCTTGTTTCAAATCTTGTACAAAAAATGAAGTACTCAAAAATGAGTGCATGGAAATTCCCCAGCAGTGTTTGTACTTCAGGGTCAGAAAAAAAATCATAGCATGCAGCAAAGCTTCATGCTTCTTTCATGTGTTCATCCATTAGCAAGTCCTACATGCTACTCCTGAAGGAAAAACAGGAATTATGCAGGATGTCTTCTAGTTATTAGGGTTGCAATGCAAGCATGTAGTTTATTACTATAACCCCCCCACCCCCACCTACAGATAGGTATTCTTTTGTCACAGTTATATCCTCCTGAGACCCGGCAGAAAAATGTTTTAAGTTTAATTTGAAAATTTATTTTACATAATACAAGTGTCTAGGATGACTAAAACATAACACAGATATGGCCTTCCTACTGAGGGAGGGTGTGGTTCACTTTTAATCATCTTTATGACTGATTCCCACCTTTGTATTTGAAGTCTAGACCTGGCCTGTGCTTTTGTACTCGTACTTTACTGAAAACAATGAGAGAGAACACCCAGACCCAGAATGTTTCTGTACTAAGCCTGATGTACTACACTGATTTCCATGGGTGTACCTCCAGGGCTTTATAAGGCCTTATAACACGATCATCTTTGCACTTCACACATTCTCTGTTTGTTTATCCATGTGACCTGTACAATCATGCGAACACATTTTCTTTTGAGATGTCATCATCTGCAGTTTAGATCTAACTTTATTTCTTGGACCTGCACTCCGTAGAGAGCAAACTGTGACCGCCAGTTGTTGTTTTAGCCTATGTTTTGTGGATTATGGGTCAAATATTGCAAAATACACAGGTGCTTGGTGTACTGTTGTTTAGCCAGGCTGAATAAGAGCTCCTGTTGAAAGTGTTATTGAATAGGGAACCATTTTATGAAATAGAATCTTGCTCTTCAGCATTCAGTACTAAGCTATGGATGGAAGCATTAAGGTCCAGTTGATAAATGAAGGTGGCAGTGCAGCATAGGTAGGAAAGGTTGCAGGTTCAAATCCAGTTCGTGAAATGCACCTCAAACAAAATAAGACCTCCACTCTCTGAAGGAAATGGACTTCAGCGAACACGGCAGCAAGTTCATTTAAAACAATGTGAATAAAAATACCTGCATTGTAGTTTAAACTCAAAAAGGACACAATGTTGCCTAGAGGACTGAAAACTGGATACATTGCACTCAGAATTGATGACAATAAGGATATCTGGGATTATTTGGAATCAACAACTTTCTGAGGGGCGGGATGAGTTTGCAGAATTTACTGAATTTGCTTAGCGAGAGCAGTCACATGTGTGTTGGACACATACAATGCTGTTCATTTCTATATTATTTCATATTATGAAATCAATGGAAAATTTTTACATTTGTGACTAAAAGATGTATAGCTTAATTGAATAGAGGCCTAAAAAAGCACTTTTCCATATATTTTTAAAGGATGTTTGAGAGAGGTTTTCTGGTGTTTAAAGTTGCAGAACCTTCAAGTTGTTGCCTGTTCCCATGCAATTAGTTCCTTGCCAACACTAACATGTGAAACATGTCCTGGCAGATACCTACCTCATTCTTTGTTTACTTTGAAAGTTAAAACCTTCACTTTATTCTGTGGTTTAAAGCATCAATGTTTTAATTATTTTTCACTGAGATCATCAAAATTACAAGACCAAAATGTTGCACTCAGTCAGGAGGTATTATGAAGTACTTACTGCAGGTGTGTGTGGATTCATTGAGATTGCTGTTTACTAATTTCCTGTTATTAACCAATTGATGTACTCATCTGACACCAATCTCATGAAGACTATAAAGGACATTGAATTTGGTGTAATAATGGCACTGATGAAAGCTGTTGGTGAAATGGTTGCTTTTGATTTAATCCGAATGAAAGACAACTTTTAAAGTGTCCATCACACTTTTACCTCATAATTGGAAGAAATAGTAATTGCCATACAATTCCACATTCCCAGGGTAAAAGGGAACACGCCTTAGGATGCTGTCATGCTGTATGACACAAAGGAGAAGCATGGTCAATGTGTGAGAGAAAGAAAGTTTCGCAGGATGAACAAAGCCACTGCTAAAAAAAGATTCACGGTTGCCAGGTCTGAGTGATCCTAGTCCCCATTCCCGTTTTGGTTTACCGTTTGGGCGTGAAACCACATTAGTGTCATTTTTAGATTTTCGGTTGGCATGGTAAAATGCAGGCATTTGGCACATCGATGTGACGCCCAACTTGGGCCCCCAGATGAATCATCTCATCTCATCTCAGCATTCATTGTACTGTTTTTTTCTTGCACAATGGCTGTTGTAAATGTTACGCCTAACTTAAAATTATGATATAGAATAGTGGCGACTGATTACAAAATAGAAAGAATATGTGCTTCGTTCTCTCCTAAATGAAGAAACCGTGCCAGTAGCCCATAATGAAAGCAACGATTATCTGTCAGATTCCTCATTGCTGGTTCAAGACAGCCTCCATGAAGGAGTATCATTGTAAATGAATGCATTGTAACACACATATAACCTCCTAAGACCTGGCGATTCATTTTTGTCCTCTGCAGGGGATAAGAGTCTCAGGTCTTAATCCTAAGAATTGTATATTCTACTATGCTGAAGCCTACACTACAAGGGACAGTCAATAAAAATAAAATATAAATAATATCAATAATATTTTTCTAAATGTTTTCACTGCAACATGTTTTTGTCATCCAAGACACTTTTATTATGTCAAAAAAATGTACATTTTTTTTTCTTCTCCTGGGTAAACACATAAATGAAAATGGCACCCTAAAACTGCTCATGCCATCTTTATGGCCTACGTGTTGCGTTTCATTGTTCAGAATGTAAGTCAGAACTGGTTGTAGATTTTTCTGGCTGTCGGATTGGCATGATCGGCTCATGGCTTTTTAATCAAGTGAGACTCCTCTCTCCATGTACACTGTTGAGAGGAACAGTGTTTCATTTGTACGTGCAGTAGTACGTGGTCATGTGATGTTTTAGCATTCTTTTTATTTCAGTCTATTTTTCAACCATTATAACAAAAAAAATGAATAATAAATAAATAAATTATGCAGTTACATTACGGTCTTCAGTGTGTCCTGTCTTATGTCTAATGTCAATCATTATTTAGGAAGGAGCTTGAAAACAGAGTGGTGAAAGAAAAGGCAATGATACGACGTTATGGAACACGCTACGTTTGGCACACAAACGATTTCAGCCCTGTCCCAGGGCACTCTGATGTCCTGGCAGGAACACCGGGACGCTGTTGGGAGGTGCTTTATCGGCGTGTTTCAATGCAGATATATTCATCTACTGCCTCAGGCCTCTCTTGCTTCGTACTCCCTTTGTGCTGTGAGAAGGGAATCGGTGAAACAATGTCAGAACCGTGAGGAAATCATCACAAATAACCTAATGAGCATGTACCAAAGCATTCTGTTTTCCTTTCTTTAGACCGCCATTTCAATAACCTAATGAGCATGTACCAAAGCATTCTGTTTTCCTTTCTTTAGACCGCCATTTCAATAACCTAATGAGCATGTACCAAAGCATTCTGTTTTCCTTTCTTTAGACCGCCATTTCAATAACCTAATGAGCATGTACCAAAGCATTCTGTTTTCCTTTCTTTAGACCACCATTTCAATAACCTAATGAGCATGTACCAAAGCATTCTGTTTTCCTTTCTTTAGACCGCCATTTCAATAACCTAATGAGCATGTACCAAAGCATTCTGTTTTCCTTTCTTTAGACCGCCATTTCAATAACCTAATGAGCATGTACCAAAGCATTCTGTTTTCCTTTCTTTAGACCGCCATTTCAATAACCTAATGAGCATGTACCAAAGCATTCTGTTTTCCTTTCTTTAGACCGCCATTTCAATAACCTAATGAGCATGTACCAAAGCATTCTGTTTTCCTTTCTTTAGACCACCATTTCAATAACCTAATGAGCATGTACCAAAGCATTCTGTTTTCCTTTCTTTAGACCACCATTTCAAAGCTTAATCACAAACAAACTATGTTTTAAGTGAAATGTTTGCATTTTGCCAAAAGCCTCCAAGAGACAGGAAATTAAACATCGGATTGCTCTCCATCAAGGTGTATCAGCACAGAGCTTTGACAACTGCTACAGCCTACTGTACTTCAAAAAATGTGTACTCACTACTGGGCAGATTGCTTAAAGATTTAATTCAAACCTTCTCTCAAAGGGCCTAATTCATACTCTTAGACTAGTGACAACCATGTAAATGTTTGCACTGTGAAGAATTAAGACTGATGTTAATAGTGTTAAAGATAACATTCCCAATATGGTCATCATAACACAAATGGCTGTGCTCAGGGGAATCCTGCTATGTATTACTGGGACTCATGCAGCATATCTTTCTTATGAAATCTATGCAGAGGCCTTGGTTGCATATCACTCCTGTGCAATTATGTTTGAGTGAGCTTCATAACATTAAGCTACATTGAACTCCCTATTCTGCAAAGGATCCCTGAAAATAATCCAGGCTCGTTCAAAATATTCCACTGCCTTTTTCAAAGGGACTTTGGGTTCCTGGGTGAAGAGGAAACACAGGAAAGGTTCTTGTTTCAAAGACCATCCAGCGAAAACACAAAATACCAGATAGGTGTTCATTTGTCTTTATATTGACAGCTTACAATAAAAAAATGATACCATCTGCTGTTGTTAAGTGGATTTTCTTTGTAGAAATGCAATTGGTTGGCTTTAAGTTGTATTCACCGACATGCAGTGATCAGGCAGCCACCGTGTGCCCATGCTGTTGTGTGCCACCCATCCGAACACATTATCTTGACTCATTTCTTTTGACGGGGGCAGCAGCTGCTGTGACTAACAGCCACACCTAGCCCAGAGAGAGCCTGAGAGTTTTTGATCCTGAGCCATTGCCAGGGTGTCTACACTGGCTTTAAGCCTGAAGCGCTCACAGCAGCTTTCATAGGAACGCTGCAAGTCCAACCAGGGCCATGACCTGAAAGCTGCCAATGGAAGAAATCCTGCCAGTGAAAAAGGATTTGCGAGCTGACTGGTGATGTGCCCTGCCCCATACACTATGTATCTCTGAGACTTTCTGTGGAATTACTATTTTACTGGGTCCAACGTGCCTCGATTAACCTCTAAAACCAACAGTTGATATTGGCAGGAAGTGACAGGCCGCCATCCTAATGGACATGTTATATTCTAGAAACATCTGTTTTTTGCTTGAAAAGGTAGTTATTAATAACCAAATAGAACATTATTGTACTTATCTGGGTACACCCTGAATGTCGGAGTTGGGCCGGAGTGACGGAGTTGGCCCTGGCTGACAGATTTGGCCCTGAGTGACAAAGTTGGCCCTGAGTGACAGAGTTGGCCCCAAGTGATGGAGTTAGCCCTGAATGACGGAGTTGGCCCGAGTTACGGAGTTGGCCCTGAATAACAGAGTTGACCCTGAGTGATGAAGTTGGCCCCAAGTGATGGAGTTGGCCCTGAATAACGGAGTTGTCCCGAGTTACGGAGTTGGCCCTGAGTGATGAAGTTGGCCCCAAGTGATGGAGTTGGCCCTGAGTAACAGAGTTGGCCCTGAATTACGGATGTGGTCTTAAATGATGAAGTTGGCCCTGAGTGACCGAGTTGGCCTTGACTGACGGACTTGGCCCTGAATGACGGAGTTGGCCCTGACTGAAAGTGTTGGCCCTGGTTGACAGATTTGGCCCTGAGTGACAAAGTTGGCCCTGAGTGACAGAGTTGGCCCCAAGTGATGGAGTTAGCCCTGAATGACGGAGTTGGCCCGAGTTACGGAGTTGGCCCTGAATAACAGAGTTGACCCTGAGTGATGAAGTTGGCCCCAAGTGATGGAGTTGGCCCTGAATAACGGAGTTGTCCCGAGTTACGGAGTTGGCCCTGAGTGATGAAGTTGGCCCCAAGTGATGGAGTTGGCCCTGAGTAACGGAGTTGGCCCTGAATTACGGACGTGGTCTTGAATGATGAAGTTGGCCCTGAGTGACCGAGTTGGCCTTGACTGACGGACTTGGCCCTGAATGACGGAGTTGGCCCTGACTGAAAGTGTTGGCCCTGGTATGCTGCAGCTGCTAGACTGTTATTGTATCCACAGGTTATGCGAGTGGCCTTGCAGGAGTTCCAGGCGACGCCTTTACTCAACTCTGGCCTTTTGTTTTCCCTGTTCTGAGGGGTCAGATTCGCCCAAACACAGATCCTCTGAAGGCCAGTCAACAGCTGTGCGCAAAACCACTTCAATCAACTGTGACTGATATAGAACAGAAGGTTTTGGGGGGCTTTGAAACATGGTAAGCTCTCAGAGCGGTGGGGTATGCACTTACTGTACGTCGCTTTGGATAAAAGCGTCTGCTAAATGAATGTAATGTAATGTATTACCGCGATCACCAAGGTATTATCAGTGGCAGCTTTTACACATACGGAAAACAATTTTTTTTTAAAAACAGTACAGCATGCATCAAGTATTGCCCATCTGAGGAATTATTTCTGAGATGTTAGTTTAGAGAAAATGTGAGCATCACATTCAACATCAGTGAGCTGAAAATATCTATTTTACTTTACTGGAATTTAGCAAATGCTCTTATCTAGAGTGCAAACACAAGTGCAAAGATCAGGGATGGAAATGCCTAGATTGGGAGTGTATAGCCCAAAGAAAAACAGCATGTACAAGAATTACAGACTCAATTCACATTTTAAACTAAATTATACAAACAAAAAGAAAACGAATGTATTGAAAAGGAAATGGAAAGTTCACTTTCTGATAGTTCACCTTTTGATATTTCAGCTTGTTTTCAATGTTTGTTTTCAACTAACATGAACAAAATTATGTTATTAATAATAGGCCTAATACTAATAACGGAATCTGAGATTGCTGTACTCAAGGAAAGAAGCACAATATAAAAACTAATATATGTATTTCATAATAATATGTAATATGTTTATAATTGTGAATAAGTGCTATGAAATTGTTCATATGTTCAGCCTCTGGAAACATAATGTTGCTGCACAAGCTGCTCTGGGGTTACTCGAGGTGTGTTTCCTTTCTTTAGACCACAAATTCACTGATGCACCTATATCTGCCATTGTAAAGCCATCAGAAGTCATCAGAAACTTCTGTAAATATCTTTCATTGCAAAACCGAAATATATATTTTTTTAAAAACTGAAAGTGAACCGTCCCTTTAAACTAAGTTATACAAACAAGAACAAAAAATGTTCGTTTTACATGGTATATAGTACATGGTAGAATATCTCTCTATTACTGTACATGGTAAAATCTCTTGCCTCTCTTCCCTTGTAATAACTACACTGGGGTGGTTACCTTGAAGTATGAGCAGATGGCATGCTCAAACTGATATCTGATGATGTACAGTTAACCACATATGACACCGTGTTATAAATCCTCTTGACAGCTCACGATCAAGTCTAGGGCCTGTTTTTTAAGGACTCTAAGAGGTCACTGTGGGCTATGAGGAGGGCATTGCAAGACATTCAGAAAAAAATCATACTCACACTTTCTGGTGATCACTCACCCGGTTCCTCAGGACAACAACCTAAGTTCAGACAGAGAAATGAGGGCAACAAATAGTGACACATACAGCATTTTGCTGTCAGGGATAGTTTCTAATGGTGCCCTATCCACAAAATAAGCATTATTAGTTTTGATTAGTTTTGCTTGTGAGAAAATAACAATAACTCTGTTAAATAGATCTTGATTTTGCAAAAAGTTTCTTCATCTAGTTGACTTTCTGTTTTATAATAATTGATTCATCTGTTCTGATAACCCGTGGCATATCATTCAAAAAGGTTATCCATTGCACAAGGAGCCCAACTATAACAAATTTAGGCCAGTCTCCATTCAATTTAGACAAGCATTACATTGACGCTTCTCATTTAATCCTATGACAAATGGGCATATCACATACTAGAGTGCCTAGTAGGCACACAGAAAAACTCAAAGTTGTGGAATTGTGCCTTGTTTGTCTGAGATAATGGAGGCATTCACGAGTTCTGATTGCCTAAGTCACCCTGTGTGATCATATGACTGATGTGGGTTCATTAATGCATTACAATCCATTCCGCCAGGTGCTCAGATGGGTGTGGTTGGTTTCAGTATGGTTCTGTTAATTTATGTTTCTTATAGGCAAGTCAGCACATGAACAAATTGGAAAGTTTAATTTAATATGTTGTGCTGAAGGCAATTTTCAATCCGAAGATGGCTCGGGAAGGCTCTATCACTCTTTGACATGAATTCTGGTCTGACAAAAATGTAGGTTTTTTAAAATACAGGGATTTACTCAGCTCAACATTTCATTGTCATTAAGTTGTCATTAAATACTTGGGCCTGTATTCAATTAACATTTGTCACTAACTTTGTCAAGCAAGCGTTACACTTTGATTGCTTGAACTCTGAAAATGTGATTGTGAGGAAAAACTGTGTTTGTGAAGAAAATAATGATTTAACGGTTCATCAAAGTTAAGGATAAATGTTAATTGAGTCATGGTCTATGCCATGTCTGCTCTCAAACAGGTATACAGTGGAAAAAAAACTGGTTATCAGGAGCAAATAAGTGTGACTCATAATCATACACTGCCCGGCCAAAAAAAAAGTTACACACTCTGCGCAATACTTCATTGGACCGCCTTTAGCTTTGATTACGGCGCGCATTTGTTGTGGCATTGTTTTGACAAACTTATGCAATGTCACAACATTTATTTCCATCCAGAGTTGCATAAATTTTTGGCCGAGATCTTGTATTGACGATGGGAGAGTCGAACCACTCCGTAAAGTGTTCTCCAGCACATCCCAAAGACTTTCAATGGGGTTAAGGTCAGGAATCATGTGTGAAAATGATTCCTCATGCTCCCTGAACCACTCTTTCACAATTTGAGCCCGATGAATCTTGGCATTGTCGTCCTGGAAAATGCCCATTGATGGGATAACCTGGTCATTCAGTACATTCAGGTACTTAGCTGACTTCATTTTATTGCTGCATAATGTTGCTGAGCCTAGACCTGACCAACTGAAGCAACCCCAGATCATAACACTGCCTCCAGAGGCTTGTACAGTGGGCACTATGCATGGTGCAATGGCGACTTTTTTTTTGGCTGGACAGTGTATGTTATTGTTATTTGTAATATTCAAAACAATTAGTCATATGATGAAAATGAAGATAAACAAATAAAAATAAAAAAGTCATTTCTGTTTTCTCTCAGCAAGGGTGATTTATTGTTATTCATTCAGTTATTCATTCACATAAAAATGTGCACTCTGACACTAAGGTTGAGCACTGCTACTAGTGTAGCATCATTTAATTCAGCTTTAATTTCCTTGCTGAAATGTATTGGGTTGAAATCGTGGTATAATTGTTTGTATGCATTGTTCATTTCAGGGTAACACTGAAGGATGGATCTTAGCAGCTACACATGCCCTAAAGTGCATTCATCCTTTGTTTGACAAGCCTGTGATATGATTGTTAGCACTCTAAATGTCCTGAGAATTAAAATCAAATCAAACATTTCTTCAAGAGAGTGTACCTCATTAATCACCTTTTGTAGCACTGTTTTTACACAATCTTTACATTGTGCGTAACACAATTCAATTCAAAGGAGATTTTGAACTTATAATTTGTCTTATAGTACTTTCTATGAAACAACTATTTATAGACAAATTAAATTAACTAGAGTATATTGAATGCATTGGTGATTAGAAGGTGTCCTGCCCATTTGTTTTTTTACATTGCACAGCATTCCATTTTTATCTATTATCTTTTCCATCATTCTCTTTGTCTGATAAAAAACATTTTTTAATGTTGTTTTTAAGTTGATTCAGACATTGATTCAGTGCACGTGATGGTCCTATTTGAACAGGGCAAACAACACTTCCACTGTACACACTTTATGTACCTCATACTTCTGCCTGGCGAACTTAAGCTGCAGGTCAAACTTCTCAGCCTCTAGCTCGTCTATTCGCTGCAAAAGCTCGGTGGCCTTCGCCCTGCAGAGTGAGAAATGTATCATTTACTTAACGAAACACTCCCCGGCCATGACCTCAGAGTATGTAGCTGATGAAAGCGCTCCCCAGTGATGACCTCAGAGTATGTAGCTGATGAAAGGCCCCATCTTACTTCAGTTTTTCTTCACTCAGATGGGTGATGTTCAGCTCTTTGCGTCTTTCGCCGAGAATCCTCCTCTTTTTCTCTCTCTCGGTCTGCTTCTTACCGCCACGCTTGTCTGCCTGTCAGTTACAAGAGTTCACCGTGAGGACATTGTTCGCTTATAGTTTTCGGCAAATTGTGTGCTATTTTCACTGGGTGCTCGTTTTTTTCGAACCATCTGCGCATAGCCGCTCAGGTTTGTGAGGGCCTTCTTCTTCTTTGCCGCATCTTCATCTTTCTTCTTTGCTTCCTCTTCCTCCTTCCGAGCCTTCTCCTCCTGTGAGTCATGTCCGAGAGTAAGAAAGGCACATGGGAATGCTTGGCTGCTTTTGGGTGATAAAAAAAAATGCCCCGTTCGCTCACCGGGGCATTATTATGCAGTGCAACGGACCAACTTACCGCCAACTTGTGCTGTCGCTCCTTTTCTCTCTCTGCCCGAATCCGATGCTGCTCCGCGCGGTCCGAGCGCCGGTTCTCCTGGAATTCAAAAGCATAAATGGCGGAAAAACAAACCTAGTCCAGGCAATTCCCAACCCTTAAACACTCAGCCTTAAATGACATGATAGAGCTTAAGACACTTTTGTTAAGTAACTGCACTTAATCTTTCGTCTGTCACAGATGTCTATGGAATGATTATTTACAGTCTTCCATAAAATTCCAGTCTGGTTTTTAACTACCTGTTATATCGCAGACCAGGGAATTAGAAATTGTTCTCAACTGCTAAATTAAATAATAATTAAAATAATAATAACAACAATCATCCTCATCATCAGCTTCATCAACCAATGTGCTGTGCAGGTGAGGCACAAGACTCACAATCCTGTCCTTGAGGTGCAATAGATCCTCTTCCTCCTTCTTGCGGCTCTCAAAGTGGGCCTCGATCAGAGTCTGGAGCTCCATCAGGTCCTTCTCCATGCGCTTACGATGGATGTCCTGCGGGGAAGAGACGAGTGCCATCTCGGACAAATGCATAGCCTATTTTACAGACATATTACACATTGTACCATGAGAGTTACATACTGGCAAATGAAAAGGCGATGTTATACTGTATATGCAGTTAAATGCTAAAGTATTGGGACAGTGACAGTTGTTTTGGCTCTGTACTCCAGCACAATGGATTTGAAATAAAACGATATGAATAGGAGGTTAAAGTGCAGACTCAACTTTAATTTGACGGTATTTACATCCATATCAAGTGATCCACGTAGGAATTATGCATTCATTGATGATGTAACTGCTGATGGCGGCAGCAGGATGAATTCTGAAGTGTACAGAAACATCTTATCTGCTCAGATCCAACCAAATGCCTCAAACCAAATTCCTCATTTGATGGCACTGCATCTTGCAGCAGGACAATGGCCCCAAACATACTTATAAAGCAACCAAGGAGTTTTTCAGGGTCAAAAAGTGGACTGTTCTTTACTGGCTACGTCAATCACCCATCCTGAATCCAATTGAACATGCGTTTCCCTTGCTGAAGACAAGACTGAAGGCAAATGTACACAGTTAAATGCAAAAGGGTTTGTGTGTGTGTGTGTGTGTGTGTGTGTGTGTGTGTGTGTGTGTGTGTGTGTGTGTGTGTGTGTGTGTGTGTGTGTGTGTGTGTGTGTGTGTGTGTGTGTGTGTGTGTGTGTGTGTGTGTGTGTGTGTGATAAAGGTTCAAAAGTACGTATATAGATATCCTTATTAGAGCACCATTTGTGAGGAAATTAGTCATTGATAGTCATCAGACAGTCTGTAGTCTGGCCCACAGGTGCCTGAGATAGTGTAGTATGTGTCCCTGCTGTCCCCTGAGCCTCGGGCTATGTCTGAACAAACCGTGAGAAGTTTACTCACGTCAAAGTCAACTTTCTCATCATCTGGGATCTTTTACTCACGTCAAAGTCAACTTTATCATCATCCGGGATCTTTTACTCACGTCAAAGTCAACTTTATCGCCATCTGGGATCTTAGGTCCTGCAATGCTGGGCAGGAAGTTGGGCCTGAGAATGACATATCTGATGTTTTACTCATACTGTCATCAGCTTGACACCTTCTTCAGAACCTTTCCGAACTTCATCTGAACACTTTAATGAATAGAATTAAACAAAATGCACTTACATGGAACTCTTTATTAAAATGCGAAAAGAAAACAAATAGTCTGGTGCACTGTAAAGATGATACTGTTCCCCAAAAACTTTCTGAAAATAAATTTATTTAATTCCATCTTTGGTATTACTGATGTAATTTAATGTTATTTTATGTTATATACTGTATATATATATATGTGTGTGTGTGTGTGTGTGTGTGTGTGTGTGTGTGTGTGTGTGTGTGTGTGTGTGTGTGTGTGTGTGTGTGTGTTAAACACAAATAATGTGACCACAATAGACAAAAACATTGTAAAAGTAGCCTACATTTCATAAAAAATATTTAAAGCAATTACCAGTTTAAAGGTAAACTTCTGTGTTTCCTCTGTTTATTTAATTACTTAAAATGTTAGAATGCAATGTTTTTTTCTAAAGAATTTAATAACACAAGCACCCATCACTTACTTTGACTTGGGCTTAGCTTCTTCTGTTTGAATACATTTGAAAAGAGAAATAACAGGTGTTCAGTTCATTCATTCACTTTTTAATGCCATCCAAGTGGTGATAAAATTATGACCTCCCACAAGCAGTCTCCTGAATTTCATATCTGAGTAATACATTTATGGGCCTGGTTTTATTCTTCAATTGTGCATGCATTGATTTATTTAAATGTAATGTTACATTTTTTTCTCTTTGATATCAGGTGAGGCCTTCAACATCTAAAAAAATGCAATAACTCACACACACACACACACACACACACACGAACATATATGCACATGCATGCACACGCATGCACACATGCATGCACGTACATGGGCACGCTCACACACGCACACACACACACACACACACACACACACACACACACACACACACACACACACACACACACACACACACACACACACGCATACTTTCTCATTACCTTCATCTTCACAATCTTCTTCAGTGCCTAGACAAAAAGGAATAGTTTGAAAAGAACTTTCATGCCAAGAGGCGTTTGTAATGAGACAACATTCTAAAATGGTGAACTGATGAGAGAAGGAAGCCCCAGGGACAAGTCTCATCATAAACAGTTATGTGTGTGTGTGTGTGTGTGTGTGTGTGAGTGTTTATGTATGCATGCGTGTGCACGTGTGTGTGTGCGGGATTGTGTGTGTGTGTGTGTGTGTGTGTGTGTGAGTGTTTATGTATGCATGCGTGTGCACGTGTGTGTGTGCGGGATTGTGTGTGTGTGTGTGTGTGTGTGTGTGTGAGTGTGCATGTGTGCGTGCCTGTGTGCATGAGTGTGTGTGTGTGTGTGTGTGTGTGTGTGTGTGAGCCATTGTATTTATCTTGTGCATTAGTTCTTTAGTTGAGGCTAATTCCTGCTGGAGTTAAACAGAGAATAAAGGGGAAAGGTGTGTGGTGTAGTTAGTCATAGGAAGGCTAATTCTCTAGCCTCGCACAGCCCTGATTATTCCGCCTTATGCACATCCACCAAGGGATTTTCTGTATTGTGATCCCAAAAAAGATTACATATACGTATATACAAAGTGCATATAGAGTATATATATATAATATATATAAAGATTTTAAAAAATTATGTTATTTAAAGTATCACTTTATATGTTTTATGTTTTGTTTTGCTATTGTTGATCACCATTTAGAATAGTTACATGGCAGACCGACCCAATCAGAGACCGCAGGGCTATTTCACGGCCATGATCCTTTCATCCTCCATGCGGAACACTTTCATGACATCCCAGCAGGCATATACAAGAGAGGGGGATGATGCACATGCCGTTTTGGTAATTCAACACCACAAAAGCACTGCGCTGGAACATCAGCCAGGCATTGGTGGAAAAAAGCAGCATAAAACCAGATAAGCCTCAGAGACAGATCTGACCTTCCTTAATTGGAGCTTAATTTGGAGAGTAATGCGTCCGCAGTCTTTCGGCAGCAGCGGGTTTTGCGCTGCGCCGTGGGCTGGCGGGAATGCATTTAAGCGCTGGCGTTTCCGTAGAGCGCGGACAGGACATGAGTTGGGCACAGCAAGAGCGCCTCTTGGGGAACACTTTGGAATGGGGACATAAATATCCTAAAGCCCTCATGCCCTTCACCATGCCCAGACAGGGATGACTCAAACACACACTCCACTGTGCAGGCTCCATGCTCTATAGAGTTATAAGAAGGTCACCCTCTGTCCGGGTTACTGGCTCAGTCATGACCTGACGAGTGCATTACTTCTGTGACAAACATTTTCCATTAGCTTTTCCAACTACCACAACCACACCTACGGTTACCTATACTTCTGTAAATGAGGAGCACGACAGCTCTCAGAAGCTTCACAAGGAAAGCACACACACATCTCTGCTGAAACCATGCGCTGGCAGCGATACGGTTTCGTGTTTTTTCCCATCAGTATTGATCACACGCCCAACAGCAACTTCCTGCTTTGTGAAAAGGCAAGGCAGGTAAAAAAAAAAAATCATAACTGAGATTGTTGTTATGATATCATTGTTTACGAACAGTGTTTTACAACACCACAACTCATTGTTTATTTTCTGCGGTTCTATTGTTTTCTTTTTGCTTATTTTAATTTATTTTAATTTACCGCACAACCTGGGACTGTATATATCCAATTCCCACCCCAATCTGGAATGTCCAACTGTCTGCAACGACAACTGCGTTTCATGTGCAAACCACCCTGCCAATTCAGGAGAGCTGAATCTATGGTTCAAGACACCTACGGTTCCCCTCTGAAACACGTGGGACCCTATCTTGGCGATCTTGGCGCTTAGTCTAAGCGCATGGCGTAAAGTCAATTTTGGGCGTGTCCAAGTCCACTTTTGCTATTTTAACGGCGTGTTTTTTTGGCGCTAAGCACGCCGCAAGGTGTAACTGGGCTGAATCTAGTCGCTTCATTAATTATAGGTGTGTCTTGGGCGTGACATGCAATAAACCAATCAAAATGTCATATCCCATTCCCTTTAAAAGCCTGCTTTTCCACCTTGGCGGATTGCTTGATGGCGAAACAGACATGCTCGTACGTGTTTAGTGTGATCAAGGAATAGGCTAAATGGAGTATGATCAATATTATTCGGATTAACCATTAGCCTATGAGTTCCCGGTAATTCCAGACAGGGCTGTTATTTTACAAAATATATGCGGTTAAATTTCGTTAAAAGGACCTGCAACAGCTGAGAATAAGCTATCAATGGCTTCAGTCTCACCTTAGAAAACGCCAAATTAGCCTGCTTGTTCAGCGAATTTCGTTTGATTATGCACTGAAAGTGTCAAACATCAGTTCCAAGAGGCTGTTCTCATGGAGTTCTCGAAGTTCAAGCTTCATCCAAAGTTCATTAGGCTACCTGCATAGTAGGCTAATATTGATTAATAACATACATACCGTTATTTTGCCTTAATGATGACACTAAATAGCCTACAATAAAGCTGTTAGGTTCGCAACCCATATGTTCACGCATATTTCCCCTTGTTTAATAATGTCCTGTTTATGGAAATGTGACCAACCTGTTTTACTCGTAGCGTAATCCTTTAAAGCAATCCACTTTCCCAGGAAGACCGTGAAACGTGCGACTTACAGCAGGGGAAACAGAGAACATGCAGCACACGTGCAGAGAATGGCATTAAAATTAATTGTGAATTAATTGTGTAACGTGCTGCAAATTTGTTTTAGTTTCTAATTAGACGCTTAGTTTTCTTTAAAATCTTTTTGTTCAGTTATGGAATAACGGGTGAAATCAGCTGGGTTTTAAACGGTGAGAGTATGGAAACTTGGTCACTGTAATTTAAAAAATATGAAGGACGAAGAATAGCTAAGGTTACAATTTAGTTAATATGGTAACATCTCCGTTTTTTAACCATAGGCTATCGAAAAAAACCTTATGCACAGCGAATCCGCTGTAGCCTAGCTATTTGAAAAACACTAAATGCAATATTCACTGGACAAGGTTTTGAACTTTTTTCAGTCACAAACCATTCTATTTACTTACAGGCTGTATTCATAGATAAACAGAGCTGTATTGTAATGACATCTGAAGCGCATTTTCAGAACTTAAATGTCCGTCTATTGCCGTCCGGGACTTTTCCATTGAATGACAATTCACGCATTAGGGTTGATATATGTGTTATCAGTTGCTTTTTAATAGATAGCCATTGTCCCGTACCATCGCACATCGCCTGGATGTTGATGGAGTGGGCTGAAAGCAATTTAATGTGCATGGCATTCCCCTTCGCTGAGGGAAAGGTAGGCTATGGACCCTTTTATTATTATGTATTTTTTGATATAGGCTACACAATAATACTATTTCACATTGTAATCTTGATATTTTAATCATGCTTGTGCGCGCCCCTGTGTGTAACAGACAGGAGGGTACGCGCATTGTGCACACGCCTTTGTAGACGCACTTATATGCGCCGTTAAAATAACATGTATACAACTGCGACATGACTTTAGACCAGGTTAGTGGTGGTTCTAGCGGAAGCGCTTTCTGCTGGCTCAAGATAGCAATATGCCAAAAAGAATCCTGGCCACTCCTCATCTTAAGACCAACACGCCCAAACGGCGCAAGAGTACATGCTAGTTAAACGGCGTGAGCGTTAGGCGCTATAATGAACCTACCGCCGGGTGTAAGATAGCAAAAACACTTGCGTTTGGGTTAGCGCCGCTTTGCGCCGGGTGTAAGATAGGGCCCGTGGTGTTCTTTACGCATCACAGACTGCAGCTACCCATATGCAAAAGGTCTGTAAAAAGCCTATAAAAATCACATATGCCAGATACAAAACTTATAAAATAAATATGTGGTATTGAACTAGCATATAGTTCCCTAACATACATGGTAGCCTACTCACTATAAAAAACATTGAGAGATTGTATAATAATTGTACGTGTCAAATCCAGATATACAATATAATACTAATCAACATACATGATTATTTTTATAAAACTTTGCAAGAATGATCATTTATGATTTTTACAGTCCTTTTGCATATGGGTAAGCTCGCACAGAGCGGTGTCAGAGGAGGGACCTTTCATATGCAGCTTTCACAAACAGTCTTATGAGTGCCCTTATTGGCCAGCAGGGGTTGCCCAAGAGCGATGAAACGCCGATCCCTGTCCAACTGAACCCTTCCATACCCTGGCCAATGCAGGCGCCAATTGTGCATCGTCCTGTGGAGCTACCGGCCACAGACGGCACTGGCTTGGTCCGGATTCAATCCCAGACCATGAGGCCCCTCCATGCACCACAACATGGTTAACCAAATGAGCCACCCAGCAGCCCCTGGGTCTATTGTTTTACATACAATGGTAGGTTTTCATGCAAGAATTTATGAGACATAATTCATATTTTTCAGCAGAACAAAACCTACATGGAGACCTTTTAAATTGTAATGTTATCCAATGCAATGTCTTACCTTCCTGTTCCCTGAAAAATTAAAAAAAGATTGCAGTTATTTTTAAATATATGGATGAACTTTTACTGTTTCACTATTAATGTTGGGTATCATATGCTCAAATTCTACCTCTCTCACTAACCAGTAGAATATTAACCCAAACCCAAATATATCCTCATATCTTCCAAAACTATTTGCTTGCCCTAGAAGAAAATCCCCTCAAATATAGACAGATTTGGGGGCAGACTATGTTGTCAGATCTGGTGCATTCACTCACTGTTTAAATATAATCAAATACAGCCACATGGGAAAGTAGATATGAAGGATTTTGAGTCACACTTACTCATAACCCACTTCCTCTGCATCTGACATATTCAGAACTATGAAAATAAAGGGGAACTCAGGTCAGCAATGCTCATCTCATCTATAAAAACCTTATAAATATACATTCTATACATCACACACTTATTACTTATTAAGTGCTTTCTCTACATAGACATAAACATAAGCAGTGTTTCCAAATGAATTGCTAACATGCAATTTTACACTTCTTTACAACAAAAACACTTTTTATGATATATTGAACATTGCATGACAACATTGCCTTAAAGGATTTTCCATGAGGAGATCAGGCTTACCTCAGTGAAAGAGTGATTTCCAATGGCTGATGGGTCTTCCAGGACAGCGGATTAGCAAACACTTCTCTCCATCAGGCGGGCATCACTTTTTAAACAGCCTGAGGTCACATGACCACTCCCTGGGGCTGCTACAGGTTCTACGCTTTTACCAGTGGCCATGGGATAGAGGGGGCCCAGACAAAAAGCACAAACGGGCTCCTGTGGTTCCTATTTTTAGGTCAGAGGGCAGACCATGCCCCCTTCTCTATTTATGCCCCCTGGAAAAGCTGGTTCTTTGTCTTGCCAAGAGATGGCAGGGGTGGTGGTGGGGGGGGGGGGGGGGGGGGAGAAGGTTAATCTGGCTGTTATGAACATGTGGACACAGATGGTCATGTCTCCACGGACATCACACACGTTCTGAGGTTTTTTTCAGACATTCTTGCACAGACAGAACGTAAGCTTCTGCCAGAACCCCAGATCATACTTAGGCCTCAATTTCAGTCTTAGGCCTCAATCATACCCAATCACCAAGTGCTTTCTTCAGCGGTTGATTTACGTTAGTGCTGTACAATTTTATTTGCATACTTATTTTTTCTAAACCTCACTAAGCCCAGTTTTGATAAATCATATTTTTCAAGGTGGGTATAGGTTTTGGTTAGATATTTAAATGTTTTACATTTTCACACTATTATTCTTAGGGATTAAGCATACAAATGTGATTTTTTATGCAAAAACCCCACCAATTTAAAATAAACAAAAATGTTGATTTTATCAAAATTGGTAAAAGTGGGCTGAGTGAGTTTTGGAAAAACAAAAAGAAGTGAATTCCAGTTTTGAGCACATTGAATAAGCATATTTTCTGTGATAACACCTTCTGTGATTGGCAAAGTTATTCCTTGGAATCTGACGAATGTAACTTTTCCTTCAAACTCATGACCAGCACACAAGTCCTGGTGGCACAAGTTATATTTGCATCAGTTTGTCATCACCATTTATTACAGGATGCCTCAGTGCACTGTTGTATTACACAAATACATGCAAACTTATTAACAAGTAAAGAATTATGACAGCACTGCTTTAAAACTGTCCTGCATAAAATTTTTTAAGTGGTACCACTTATGAAGGACCCAATTATTCACTTGACAAGAGATAACAAGTCATTCTGACTGGGTATCCAGTTTCTGGTCTGCACTTATGACCAGATCATTTGCAGCAGGTCTAAAATGTATTCTCCTGTGGCTTATCTGTGGCCATTGTGAAACAACAACAAAATTCTAACAAAATAAGTTGCTGCAGTAAATACATTTTCACCCATTTCTTCATTTTTAATATGGATTGTTATTCCTGTTACTTTGGCTCCTAGTATTTATTGATGTCAGACCTGATATATGGTTAGTGTCATATGAGTAGGTTTGGAGGGAGACAGGGAGTCATGTCACTCCCAATATTTTCATGTTGATTAGCTAGTATGCTTGTGACACTTGACGTTTGACTACATGAGACTAGGTGATCTAGCAGTGTGTCTCCCCCAAAGTTGAAACAAGACCTACGCCTATGGTAAGCACAGTTAACTCTGACTCTTGCTTTAGTGATGATGCATGTTTACTCACTGGTGTGGGAATGTTGTTTGCCAGGTCTGACACTATTACTGATATTAATCAGGCGAAGGCTCTTCTGTTTCTCCCATGTTGTAAGACACCCTGGATGTAAGCGTATGTTAAACGAATGCAATGTAATTTAATGTGGAAAAAAAACAACTTTTCTGTATTATTTCATTTGAAATATAATCACTTGTATGTTCTAGTTAATTTGCCACACATAATAAACAAATTAAAGGTAATGATAATTCTGTGTAAATAAATAGTGTGTAAATAATAGCTATACGCATTTGAAGAATATGTCTTCTGTTCATAGGCACATGGGAAATGTGCCACATATCTGAACCATTTAAATAAATAAATAAATAAATACAGTAGATACATATATGGCCCCTTTTGAAAATTCCATCTGAAAACAGGACTAATAACCAGGACCTAATAGCCCAGATATTTTCACCCATAGTATGGCTATCTTTTAGTAACTGAAAATTTGAGAATGTGTATGGATCAACTGACCCACTTATACCATCCTGTGTAAGCTCTGTGTGCATATCACTCTATGGAAAATTTAAATACAAAACTCTATTGATCAAAATAAGTCATGTCTCTATTGTTAATTCTGCTACTAGCTGTTCAATTCTGTTCAAGTGCGATAAATAGTGGAAGTTCATGACCTGGGCAGTAGGAAGGACCTGCTCTTCTAACAAATCTACAGATCTAAAGTTATGATGATTGTTTGTTAAATCGTGTTACCCCTTTAGCTTGTATACAATTTAGTTACTTTTTATCATTCGTATAAACCAATATTTCGAAATAATGTGTTAATGCTAAACATCTCATATGTTTGATAAAATGTAAATCATATTAATGAAAATAAAAAACATCAGTAGGATATTTTCATTGATTTTAAGAAACAATGGACGAAGGCATAATGCCGTTTCGACCTAACATTACAGCAAGGCTGCCATCTAGCGGTTATGAGCTGCTCTTGCACCAGTATTTTCCCACAGCGATGTCTGCAAGTTCTTGCGACCTGCCAGTCTACGCAGGATTTCCAGTGATTCGTTTAAAGATTTTTCTTAAAAAGTAGCCCTATGCCCTATTCAGACTCAATCGGCCATGGCCGCCGACACAGTTGCCTTAGGTTAGAACGCCTACGCAAGTTTTCCTCACTCACTAATCCTGAAATAAACACCAACTACATGGCTACATTCTTTCAGCTACAAATTATTATTGCATAATCATTTTACTCGTCTAGACTACTCTCTTTAGCTTCCTGATTCCGCTTGAATGCTGTCATTGATCTCCGCATTCATACTTTAGGAATAAAATCGTAGTCATCCACTTCAGTTTATTTAGTTGTGGGTTGGGGTAGTAACGAAGAAAAACTGTAAAGAAAAGAATACATCTCTTAACACCGTTACTCATTACTATTGCAGACGTAGAAAAACATACCAGTAAAGTGTCACCGGCTAAATAAACATTGCGTTTGCACTCTTAAATCGCTGTGGATAAGAGTGTCTGCTATATATAAGTAATGCAAATAGAGAGATTAAAATAATTGGCACTCCTCGATTACTATATTGTAGATCCTAACTTCGAATTAATTCACAGAAACAAGACAAGATTGCATTTGTTCAGTAACAAGACAAAATTACATTTGTTCAGTAGGCTAACAAGTTTCAAGACCACAGAGCACGATAAACGAAAAGTTTTTCTTTCCAATTTCAATATGGGGTGGGAGATTTTAATTAGTCAAAAAAGAGGCCCAATAGGCAGTTGTAATCTCTGGCGTATACGTTCAGCGAAGTTTGAGAGTCAAAAGCAGTAACTACTACACTGCTGTTTATTTAGATTATTCACAACTTTATTTTTATCCTGAATCCAAGCTGCTTCTTTAATTACGGAGGGTCTAGCAAGTTCTTTATAGTCATGTGTGTTTTTTTAATTTGGTTTTAAAACACTTTAAAATCTAATGCTCAAGGATGATATTGGGAAATATATAAGGTATTGAATTTCTAGGGTTTAACCATTATCAATAAAAAAATAGCTGAAAAAAATGTTAAACCTCTCCAAAAGAATATTATTCGCTTTGGCAATATCATTATTTTAAAGAAGGTACCAGAGCCGGCTGTTGGCATAAACACTATGCAGTCATTTAGGGGCCACATCCAGCCCTGGGCCATACAATTTAAGTTTTTTTTTTTTTTTTTTTTGGGTGGGGCCACAACAACATTCTTGTATAGAGCCAGCAAAATCTTAGAGCCAGCTCTGGTAGGTACATTTTCCACAAATCAAATAAAGCCTGTGAATGTTTTTTTTTGTTTGAAAATCAGTTTCAGACATTCTAGACAGTTTAGTAATTAGTCTGAATATAACCCATCAGCAAATATCCAGCCATTGTAGAGAACAATGATTGCACTACTTTACCATGCTGTGTGTTACATTCACTGATAGTATGACCACTCTAAAGTTTGAAATCAGATGATGTTATTTCATTACAGATGTAGGAAAATTTTGTTTTATTTATTAGCCGTTCATTCTTTCATTAATGTCATTAATTCAGAAAAATCTGGTCATTACGAGACTGATAAAATGCAAACGAAAGGAAAACAAAAGCAGGAATAAAACGTCTTTATTAATCTTCACTGACTGATTGAGAAGTCAAGCTGATGTCGTAGGCCTCTTCTGTGCTTCCATTATATCCTGTGACAAACAAAAATATCAAAATGAGTTTTTACCATTTATATTATTTTCATCACTGATGTGAACTAATTTTACAGTCTATGGGAGAGTGCATCATGAGTGAATGTGTTCAGATTCATATGAATCATATGTGATTTCACATCGTTTTGTAACATCTGCCGTTTCCCTCCAGTCCACCTCCCTTTTGTTTCTTTCCTTTTCCTCATGTTTCATGTTGTGTTTTTCAGTTCACCCTGTCTGTCTAGTTCCGTGTGTGTTGCAGGCTGGGTGTGGTCCCCGTTTTGTTCATTGTTTTCTCCCCTCATTGACTAGCCTATCAATCTCCCTCCTTGCACACATTCCGCACGCCCCTCAGTTATTCAATCAGCCTTCTCACCTGTTCCCTGCCCTACTTAAGTTCCCCATTTCCACTCATTCATCGCCAGTTTTTTTTCTCAGCTCCGTCTTGAGGTCTCTCCCGGCCAGTTGGTTTTGTCTGTTCGCTTGCTAACCTGTTTGTTTTCTGTTCCTCGCTCCAGCCCGTCTAGCCTGCCTCCGGTTTTGCCCGCACCAGCCCTGACTCCTCTCCAGCCCTGTTTAGTTCGCCAACCCCGCTTCCAGTCCTTCACCTACAGTTTTCCCCTGTTAGTTTGTCTGTCATTTCCCTACCTTAATAAATACTCTCCTTGCGGAGTTTACTACGAGTTTGCCTCAGACTCTTGCGTTTGGGTCCAATCCAGTGTTCAAACTGTAACACTTTTGAGGCAAATCTTGTGTTTACCCTCTATATGTGATGCATCCCTATACGACTGTAAATTGCTTACGTATTACATAATTACAGTGGGACACCTGTAGATCCTCACTGTGTGGGTCCTCTGTGGAATCTTGCCTTGTCTTGGATACCCCCTGATCATTCTTGCTTCAGTATGTTTGGTCCCTGTAGATTATTAGCTCACTACTTGCAATCCCAATAGATTCTCACCTCCTCCCTGTTTGGCGCCCCTGTGTATTCTCACCTCCTCCCTGTTTGGCACCCCTGTGTATTCTCACCTCCTCCCTGTTTGGGACCCCTGTGTATTCTCACACCCTCCCTGTTAGGACCCCTGTTGATTCTCACCTCCTCCCTGTTTAGCACCCCTGCGTATTCTCACCTCCTCCCTGTTTGGGGCCCCTGTGTATTCTCACACCCTCCCTGTTAGGACCCCTGCTGATTCTCACCTCCTCCCTGTTTGGGGCCCCTGCATATTCTCACCTTCTCCCTGTTTGGGGCCCCTGTGTATTCTCACCTCCTCCCTGATAGGACCCCTGTTGATTCTCACCTCCTACCTGTTTGGCACCCCTGCGTATTCTCACCTTCTCCCTGTTTGGGGCCCCTGTGTATTCTCACCTCCTCCCTGTTTGGCACCCCTGCGTATTCTCACCTCCTCCCTGTTTGGGGCCCCTGTGTATTCTCACACCCTCCCTGTTAGGACCCCTGCTGATTCTCACCTCCTCCCTGTTTGGGGCCCCTGCGTATTCTCACCTCCTCCCTGTTTGGCACCCCTGTTGATTCTCACCTCCTCCCTGTTTGGGTCCCCTGCGTATTCTCACCTTCTCCCTGTTTGGGGCCCCTGTGTATTCTCACCTCCTCCCTGTTTGGCACCCCTGCGTATTCTCACCTCCTCCCTGTTTGGGGCCCCCCGTGTATTCTCACCTCCTCCCTGTTCATTCTAATTTCACTGTGTGGGGCCTTTGGCAGCATCAAACATCTTCTTCCTGCCCTCCATGCCGGACATGGCCTCCACGTTCTTCCTCCAGTCACTGACCTCCACTGGCCTCTCCTGAGGTGTGCAGAACAACATGGGAACACATACAACAGAATACCCACACACTGTTCCAAGACGCAGGTAAGGACTAAATGAATAATACAGAATACCCACACACTGTTCCAAAATGCAGGAAAGGACAGAATGAATAATACAGAATACCCACACACTGTTCCAAGACGCAGGTAAGGACAAAATGAATAATACAGAATACCCACACACTGTTCCAAAATGCAGGTAAGGACAGAATGAATAATACAGAATACCCACACACTGTTCCAAAATGCAGGTAAGGACAGAATGAATACTGCAGAATACCCACACACTGTTCCAAAATGCAGGTAAGGACAGAATGAATACTGCAGCATACCCACACACTGTTCCAAGATGCAGGTAAGGACATAATGCATACTACAGAATACCCACACACAGAAGTAATCTGATTGGATTTCAGCTATCGGATTTGATCAAATCTTGAAAATGGGTTGTTCAAAAGAAAAAAAGGATTCTGAAATCAGATTAGATCACGTAATCCAGTCTTGGTTTTGATCTGGATCAAACCTTCAGTATGTGTTGTTCAAAACTTTTTAGTAGGAATGGGATATCTTTGGTCCAAAAAATGAGGATTATCCTGATCCCAGCAGAAGGGTGGATTTCAGGAACAAAATGTAATAAAACTTAAAAATTAAAATGTAGTATATATACATTTATTTATATTTTGCACTTGATTTGTTTAACCGTTACAGTGATAAAGTAGATAAAGTAGACATTAGGCTACCTATTAACCCTTTCAGTACAGTAAAGTAAAAAAAAAAAAGAAGGATTTTGTTCCCATAAAATAATCCCCCAAACAGCTGTCAATATCAAACAAAAATAATATATTTAATTTTAATTGTCATTTATCACTGTATATTAATTACAATGACACAATCATCAGAGATGAACCAGTCAAAAGTAGTTTCTAACAATTGCATCAATTGGATCCAAAAACTTTCTTTATTTTGTTGGACATTTAGCCTTTTTATTTGTGAATAATGTATATTTGTTTGTTTTTATTTATTTGTTGTGGGTCAGATGAGGGGGTCTGACTGTTTAAAATAAATTGAAAATGGAAGAAGGGGATGTTTGTATTGTTTTATTGTGCTGTTTTCTGTCTCTTCAAATAAAAACACTTAAAGTGACCCCACGCTGGCTATTTTACCTGTTGTTCTTTACATAGCTAGTAGCCTACATTGTGATATGTAGTCCCATTCAGAGCACTGGTAATCCAGATTTGGTAATCTTGAAAAGTTTGTATCTGGATCAGGGTGATCCAATCCAATGTTGTTTTTGCAAAACATGGGATTTCCAAATCCGGATCATTCTGATCCAGATTAAACTTTTTGAACAACTGGGCCCAGGTGCTCAAAGTGAGAAAAGGGCACATCAACCTAGAAAAAATATTTGACGACACCCAAAAGGAATGACTCAAATTAATGACAGCAACAATAATAGTACAAATATGAATTTTGTAAATCAAATCAAAGGTGCCAAGGGCGTAGGAATGGTTTGCCATCTGTGGGGGACACTTCAGTGCTAGGCACCCCCCCCCCCCCCCCCCCGAGAATCCTTTTTTTTTTTAAACTCTTAAATGCTCATTTCTAGTGCCTTTTGAGAGCAGTATTTATTAATCTGCTGTTAAAAAAATGATAAACAAAAGCATTACAAACAAGCTAACAATACTGCAAAACAAAGCAATCTTTTGAAAAAATATTTAATTTGTGCTCTTGCAAATTTCCCTCCCTCCCTTTCTTTTCTTATGTAGCTGGATCACATGCTGTATTATTATATAGATATTATTTTGTATCTATTCAAATACTTCAGCAATAAAATAAAGAAAAAAGGTAGAACATATAAAGACATGTCTGAGTATAGTGTGCGTTTCCCGTTTTCTAAAAGGAGATTTATCACCGTTTTTGAAAGCAAAACTACTTACCCCATTGGAACGTGTTGAACCCACTGAAAGCTGCGGTTAAAAGCTATCAGTGAGGTCGTGCTATGCACGATTATAAATGACTGGAAACAACCTTCCAAAAAGGTCTGGGTTGAAAAAGGTGAACCTATCCTTTAAACCAGTTTAGCCTACCTCGAAGTAGACTATGCAGCGCACACTGTTCCAAACTGTTCCCGCACACTGTTCCAAACTGTTCCCGCACACTGTTCCAAACACTGGGCATTGGGAGTTCTGGGCAGACCGCTTTTTTTCTGAGCAGAACTCTCCTCTACAGTCTATGGGCAAAGGACCCTGATGTAGCATTCCAACCGTTGTGATTGGTTGCTCTGCCCTCAACGCTCAGATGGATGATGACTTGTGGACTGCACTCTCACAGCATGTCTTTCAAACTAAAAGTTGGCTACATGGCAAACATTTTTGTTCAGTACAATTTTAATTTTGGACTATTTTAGCCGCTTCCTACGTCACTGAAAGGGGCACATCGGGCACTTGGAGCAAAAAGGACAGGTGCTCAGGTAGCCAGAACCCCCCCCGCCCCTCTGCATGTGCCTGGCGCACACTTTTCCAAAATTCAGCTACTTACCCCATAAGGGACAGCATGAATACCACAGAATACCCACACACTGTTCCAAGACTCAGCTAAGGACAAACTACAGAATACGCACACAATGTTCCAAAACTCAGCTAAGGACAAACTACAGAATACCTGCACACTGTTCTAAAACTCAGCTAAGGACAAACTACAGAATACCCACACACTGTTCCAAAACTCAGCTTGGGACAGAACACACACTAAAGAATACCCACACATTTTTCAAAAACTCAACTACGGACAGAACACATACTACAGAATACCTGCACACTGTTCCAAAACTCAGCTAAAGACAGACTGCATACTACAGAATACCCACACACTGCTCCAAAACCATAGGGTCAGAATGCGTACGACACAATACCCACACACTGTTCCAGAACTAAACTAGGGACAGAATGCATACTACAGAATACCCGCACACTGTTCCAAATTCCCCTGTGTTCTGGCCTAAACAGGAAGTAGCAAGGACTAACAACAAAGGTACGGTATGTTTCAATGAATGCCCTTTACCATTTTAGATCATTCTGGGTTTGTAAGATACTGGAGACTTTCCATTTGTAGTCCCTGTTAGTACTTGGGGACTATTAGTACTCTTAGTCCCCTATGTACTTGACTTTTTAACAGTATTTGATACTGTAAGATTAAATTTCATAGCCGTGAGGTTATGTGGGTCAGATACATAGGGTACATGCAACATCACTTATCACTTATAGGTTATGCATCAGTTATGGAATATACTGTCTTTTATAATATTAGGTTTGATTCTAAAATGGAGGTCTGGCATCTTCAAGCAAGGGAATCTACAGTTATTTAAAGGTTACAAAATATGTATTTGTATGAAGGATTAAAGGGCAACAAATAAGCAATGTAAGTCAGTCTGGGAGGTGGTACTATGCAGGTTAATAATCACACCTTCTCTGTGTCCTCCTTTTTGACGGATTTAAGGTTGGCGCGCAGGTCCATGGAAACTTTGTGTTTGGAGCCCAGCAGCGATCGCAGGATGGCGTCAGCCGATACCCTCACCCTCCGCAGGTTAGGACGTTTGAACTTGCCCCTCAGATCCAGAACTTTGATGTTCAGGTCCTTGATCTGGCATTAGAAATGAAAGAAAGCTCAGTCAGATATAGCCACAATGCTAAGTGCACCCCTAGTACACCCTGCTCCAATGGTGAGACACAGTGCACTAGAGCTGCATGGGGATAGAACATATCTTTATTTGTTAATCATCCTAAACCTGTTTATGACTTTTTTTTATTTATTTTTTTTATTTTTATTTATTTATATGTAATCTGACAACCTATCATCACTACAGCTGCATATGATATATCAAGCTAATCATCACAACAGTTCATATAATCTGACAACCTAATCATCACTACAGTCCTGCCTCTCCCTGTTCTGTGATGTTTGGTGAATCTGTGCAGAATGATGTGGGGAACACGCTGGTGTTTGGGGGGCATGTGCTGCACC
>CM056380.1:75919217-76079217 GCA_029718625.1 Synaphobranchus kaupii | reverse complement strand
CACCATGGGGCTTATTATAATTATTCAAGATTTATTGAATACTCTTACAATGTTAGAGGTAACGCCAAATATTTGCATTTTGTGGTCTATTTTAAAGTGTGACAGGTGACACAATAATTTTTATGGAGCTAGAATTGACCCAAAAAGATTTTGCACACACGTATTGCAAACAATGTCTCGCCCGTACCCCCATGGCTGAGATCCAAACCGTGTCTAAGAATTTGCAAGAGCAAGCAAGACATGAGCAAGAGCAGGCTCACACTTGAGCACTCGTCAATGCGACCCGTGTCTCTGTGATTTGTATGTCAAATGCCATTTATGCCTGTAAAATTGTTTCTCATTTGTTTACAAATGTGTATTCAAGAATGAAAGAGTGTTTATGTAAAATTGTAAATATAATTTGCAGATTTTTAAAAATTATTTTCTATAAGTTGTAAGTTAGACACAAGTCTTACATCACATGGCACTCATGTGCAAATTTACAAATCACACATCACACGATTACAAGTCCTAATTTACACTTGAAGATTGTCGTGTTTGCAAATCTTTTTGGGGAAATTCTAGCTCCACACATTTTCCACTGAATCTGTCCCTAGAACAGGTATTACAGGAAGTCGTGCCTACAACATTATCAGAGTGCTCTCAGTTGTGTAGTGCTGGGTTTCCATGGTGACATGAGGTGCAGCACAGGATATTTTATACATACTGACCTTCAGCATCAGCTTGCGTGAGGCTGAGATCTTGGGCTTCTGCTGGGAGGAAAGAATGATTTTAAGTTATATTTTTTTTAAATGTGGCAAAACCTGTGACATCACTACTGGATTGTAATAAGGTTATGGGATATGCAGTAATATTAATGGACGTGGTGATTTGACTTCTCTCAGACTGCATACTGCAGAATGCAGTATGTATGTTACCATACAAAGAAAGGTAATTTCACATGTACAGGCACACACACACACACACGCTCTCTCTCACACACATACACACACACACACACACACACGTGCACACATAGACACACTAAATTATCTGTACTTCCTTTGCTTTGTTGATGAATCGAATGAAATCAAATTAAGTCAAATCAAATTTATTTGTACAGCGCATTTTACCAACATTTATCACAATGCGCTTTACAGTGGACCCTGGCCTAAACCCCCCAACAAGAGCAAGCGTAGGGCGACGGCGCAAGGGAAAACTCCCTGGGTGGGACAGATTATAAGAAACGTTGGGAAGAACCCGAGTCAAGGGGGTGAGGGGGGAGCCCATCCTCCTCTGGTCCGTTTGGCTTTTAATGGCCGACACGGACAATCAGTTAATGTTCACTTCATTAGCTAATGTTCCCATTCATTTAACGGCTGCTACGTAGGTGGCATTCCTGAGGCGGTGGCTGGGGCGCTGGGTTTGGGAGTCTGAGGCCGGGCTCATGGGAAATCCACATGTCCACGCTGCCCATGTTAATTAACAACTGCACCTCAACATGTCAAAATTCTTTACAGTACAGTTTCATGCAAACATTGCATTTTTTAAATAAATGACCTTCCTTTTTTTTCACATACAGATCCTTTCCAAAAAATTGGAATATCATGGAAAAGTTTTTTTTTTTCCATAATTCCATTCAAAAAGCGAAACTTTCATAGATTATAGATTCATTACACACAAAGTGATATATTTCTAGCCTTTATTTGTTTCATTTTTCATAATTTTGGCTTACAGCTCCAGAAAACCCCCAAAACAGTATTTCAAGAAATTAGAATAGTGTGTCGAAAATCAGCATTTACTTCAGTTATTTCAGAGAATGAGTGGCTTGACTTGAGGAATCCGACAGTTGTAGCCCATGTCCCGGATACATCTGTACGTGGTGGTTTTTGAAGCACTGACTCCAGCCTCAGTCCACTCCCTCTGCATCTCCGCCAAATTTTGGAATTGTCTTTGCTTGACAATCCGCTGAAGCCTACGGTCATCTCTTTTGCTTGTGCACCTTCTCCTGCCACATTTTTCCCTTCCACTAAACTTTCTATTGATATGCTTGGACACTGCACTCTGTGAACAGCCAGCCTCCTTAGCGATGACCTTTTGTGGTTTACCCATCTTCTGGAGGGTGTCAATGATGGTCTTCTGGCCAATTGTCAAGTCTGCAGTCTTCCCCATACTGAACCAAACTGAGATAAACTTTGCAGGTGTTTTGAGTAAATTAGATGATAGTGTGACACTCAGTCTAAAACATTCATTCTCTGAAATAACTGAAGTAAATGCTGATTTTCGACACACTATTCTAATTTCTTGAAATACTGTTTTGGGGGTTTTCTGGAGCTGTAAGCCAAAATTATGAAAAATGAAACAAATAAAGGCTCGACATATTTCACTTTGTGTGTAATTAATCTATAATCTATGAAAGTTTCACTTTTTGAATGGAATTATGGAAAAAAAAAACTTTTCCATGATATTCTAATTTTTTGGAAAGGATCTGTATATCTGAGTACATACCCGTCCTGGCTCATTCAGCTACCGTGGTTTTGATGGGTACATATAAATCTTACCTCTTGTCTGAAGAAGCAAAGGGGGAAACAAATATGAGAGCAATATTAGATACATAGTAATATTAATAAAAATTAATAATAGTACTTAAAAATTAATAATAGTACTTTAGTTTGAAGTCAATAGATAAACACAGATTTGAAAAGATATCTGTATTAGATTATTGTACTTACGTCTGCTCGGGCATCTTGGCTGGTCTGGCTTGATCTGAAAGAAAAAAAAGCGCTCTTATTCTTATTCTTCTCCGCTGCCCTGGTAGGTTGCCGTTGGTTGAATACATGTACAGTAAAAAAGCATGTTCATAGTTCAGCTGCCATTGGCAGAGTTGCCAGACTGGTTTTACCCCTAAAATGAATGGTGGTATTTTAAAAATGAATATTGTTAGTTTTACAGTAAGAATGTATGGGAGACAATGACAGATAGGAGATTTTAAAAGGAGTTATGGGGGTAAATTGTAAGAAATTGGTATGGGAGTCAATTGAAGATGGGGAGTTTTGAGGAGTTTTTAGGGGGAATTAATTTAGGTATCTGGCATCTTGGGCCATTGGCCAGTACATGAGGGTTAGCTGCCGCTGAAGTGTATGAGATGGGGATTGAGTGTGAGGCTATGAGAGCTGGCTGTTTGAGTCACTGATATACACTGACGTGTCCCACACAACTGGTCAAGCTCACAAGAATATACGCTGGTCGACAAACTCGACAAAAATATATGCAAGTCACACACTGGCATTCTCGCAAAAAATGTGCAGTTTGGCTCTGCTTGTGCTGATTAAGATGATATGAAATACATTTTACATTTACATTTTAGGCATTTAACTGAAGCTCTTTTATCCAGAGCGACTTACAATGAGTGCTAACGGAGAAAAGGCTCGTAAATCACCAAGTAGTGATTTAGAGCTGCGCATGTTGCCTACATACTGCCTACACCACAGCTGTAATCAATCAGCTCCTTCAAAGTTTTGTGGCCGCGCGCCGCATTTTTACATGAAACTGGGGGGCGGGGACAGAACGCTTGCAGCCCTGGTCTTTGTCTGGCCACCACTTCCCAGCATTGACAGGCAGGCGACCCAAATGAGAAGGCGATGGCAGACAGAGCCAGGCACAGGGGATGACGCGAGCCTTCAGAGAATTTCACACGGTCCGCTACCGCCGCTTCCTCCAGCCAGATTCTGGGGGGCTCTAAGTGGCAGAGGGGATTGTCTCCACAAATAGATCCTCGCTATTTTAAAGATTATTTAAGAAAAAGAAAAGGTCACGAGTCCGCCGCTGATTCTTTGCAGACATTTTACCTGAGATTCCACAAAACTGTATTTATCAATCAAAGATCTAAATATCGAAGGTGAGGCAAATGCACTCCATCCTTCTCAAGGACGCTGACGTGTATCGTTTGAGAATAAAACGAATACTTTTTGCATTTATGTCAATAGATGTAGCGCACTGCTCTTCCCTGCGTCCAATGATTTTGATTGACAAATAGCCAAACGCAATGTGTCTGAGAAGGAGGAAAACTTACAAGTTAAATAATGATTACTCTTAATTTTGAGTCAATGTTAACCATAAACGATACCTGGACCAAGTGCTACGTTTCGATGTTAGAGATATAGACTGATTAACAGAGAGCAACTAAATACCTTTCAGTTGCTGCATACATTATTGATGAGGTTTAGCTGCATTGAAGTACAGATTCAAGATGTCAAGGTAGCAAACATTAGTTATTATGAGCCTCTTGGGTGACACATCATTGCAAAACCTGGTTCTCAACTGAACTTCTCAATTAATAAATTATTTAAATTTAAATTTAGCCATAATTTTTAATGAATAATTATTCATAAATATACTTGTAATGCCAATGCTGTTATAGTAATTCAATGTAAGTCCGCTTATCATATAGGTATAATTCCCTTTTACTATCGACCACATAAATTTGTGTTTATTTGTTTAAAAAAACATTTTCATATTCCTGGTAGGTTTGGGGGGTCCAGATAACCCCCCCTAACCCACGAGCAGAGGAATGTGATGTGTGTGTCCTACCTTTCTTTCTCTGGTGCAGCTGTCGGTGGGAGGTGGAAAGAATGAAGATGTAGGGAAAGAATGGTTCCTAATATATAACCCAGCCAACCATTGTCTCCTCTGTCTGTCACTGGGTGATATTAATAGAACACACACATACACACACACACACACACACACACACACACACACACACACACACACACCGGCACACACACACACACACACACACACACACACACACACTGACATACGCATACACACGCATAGACACGCACACATCCTTCACAATCTAACACTTTAAATACCCTTGGATGCGGAGCTTCCATTACCTAGTGTTGGTTCTGTTTGGAGAGGAGATAGGCACCCTTCTCCTGCAATATTTCACTGACCCTGGATCAGTACCAGAGGAGAGCCAGTAGAACAGAAAGAATAGAAATATCCCTTCAGCACAGCTGCCAGTAAGAGGGCTGCTTCCTCCATTTATGTTAAAGTAAAACTAATTTTTCATTTTCATTGCAACCAAAGTTTCAAAAGGTGTTGTGTTTGCACACCAAAGTGTATTCTTGCGTGTGTGTGTGTGTGTGTGTGTGTGCGCGCGTATGTGTGTGCATGCACATGTGGGTGTATGTGTGTGTGTGTGTGTGCATGTCTCTTGTAGCCTACATGGAGACTTGAGTCTGGTGTGACCAGAGAACTTCTGGGAATTCTTCCTGAAAAGTGCTGCCGTCCTGCCATCACCCGCGTATCGGGAGCTCTCACAGTGATGGATTCCTCGCTCTTTATTCATTGGGCAGGTTTTTCACAGACACATCTAACCCCGATCTGGATGTCCGCCAGAAAAATGCCTGGAGCAACAATCATGTTGGATCGCAGCCAGTGATTTGTCTGAAAGTTTACACAGTATTTCCCAGAAATGTAGTGGCTTGTTTGTTGAGTATTAAAAGTGCACCGCTACTTATACATGTAAAATATATGCTTACTATTAAATGCTGATGAGATAGCAGTACTTAGTGAGCGGTCATAGTGGCTGGTGGGGTCAATTCCTTTCCATCCCATTTCAATTGGATAAATTCTGGAAATTATTTGAAATTAAATTCCTTAAAAAAAAAAACTCCTCACGAAACTGCATTTACATGAACTGAATTTCAATTAACTGAGGCATGAGGGCACTGGCGAGCCGTCATGTCCAGATGGGACCTTATCTGAACATTATCTGAACAATATTCGGGACTGTCTGCTGTTGAAATGAAACAAATTGCTTTGACTAATGTATGACATGTACATTTAAAACCGACTTATTTGGACTTTAATAATTGGTTTGTTTTACTTTAGCGTATTTTTTTCTTTCTCGATCAATTTAGCTATAAAGAAAATTCAGCTATGCTGTTGTGATACTAAAGAATCTGTTTTAATCAAATGTATAATATGAACATTTAAAATTGTGAGGGAATTGGGGCGGGACTTTGATAAGCAGTCTGCTTTTTTCCCGTATCCCTTTTCGGCAGGTACTGTATTTGTTCAAGGCATATTTCAGAAATGTGATGAAATGTGACTATATACATGCCGAAATAAAAAAATAAAAAAATAAAAACTCCCAAATTTGCTGAACTGAAATGGCATTCATCCCACCCCTGTTTGCTGTGCAGTGCACGTGACTGAATTCACACTGTGAAGCACAGGACTTCTGACCTTGGACAGCTGCTTATACTTCTCACTTATATATGACAGCCTGATCTGCCAGATTCAATTTATTGCATTGGAAACTAGAAGCCCTGTTACTTATAGGAAAGCCAGATAATTGTCACAGTGTACATATTTTTGTCTAACACATTACTTCATAGCTCTTATCTTATAAATGATACTGACCAAGGAAGTGAGAGTATTACAGTAATTATGCAGGAAGTTGAATTGACTCCAATTTTCCTCCAAAGGTACATATTCACAAATAAACAGTGAAAAAAAATAAATAAATAAATAAAAAAAGATTCTGTGCTGTTTGGGATTTGAAAAGGCCAGGGGTGGGATGTATGCCTCAGTTGTATGATTCCCAGGACATACCCAAACCTATGGTTCTGGCCAAAGGCCAAAGGTCAGGAAGAACGAACCAAACCTGGCCCTTGAGTTGGGAAAGAGTAATTAAAAGTTGGCTACAACACAGGCCGTCAAGTCCATACTGATTGTTCTGTTGTTATAAGAATGCAGGCGGTCAAGTCCATACTGATTGTTCTGTTGTTATAAGAATGCAGGCGGTCAAGTCCATACTGATTGTTCTGTTGTTATAAGAATGCAGGCCGTCAAGTCCATACTGATTGTTCTGTTGTTATAAGAACGCAGGCCGTCAAGTCCATACTGATTGTTCTGTTGTTATAAGAATGCAGGCCGTCAAGTCCATACTGATCGTTCTGTTGTTATAAGAATGCAGGCGGTCAAGTCCATACTGATTGTTCTGTTGTTATAAGAATGCAGGCGGCCAAGTCCATACTGATTGTTCTGTTGTTATAAGAATGCAGGCGGTCAAGTCCATACTGATTGTTCTGTTGTTATAAGAATGCAGGCGGTCAAGTCCATACTGATTGTTCTGTTGTTATAAGAATGCAGGCGGTCAAGTCCATACTGATTGTTCTGTTGTTATAAGAATGCAGGCGGTCAAGTCCATACTGATTGTTCTGTTGTTATAAGAATGCAGGCGGTCAAGTCCATACTGATTGTTCTGTTGTTATAAGAATGCAGGCGGTCAAGTCCATACTGATTGTTCTGTTGTTATAAGAATGCAGGCGGTCAAGTCCATACTGATTGTTCTGTTGTTATAAGAATGCAGGCGGTCAAGTCCATACTGATTGTTCTGTTGTTATAAGAATGCAGGCGGTCAAGTCCATACTGATTGTTCTGTTGTTATAAGAATGCAGGCGGTCAAGTCCATACTGATTGTTCTGTTGTTATAAGAATGCAGGCGTTCAAGTCCATACTGATTGTTCTGTTGTTGTAAGAATTCTGTCCCTTTAGAGGTGTTTTCTTTGCTAACTGGAAGCATTCCAAATGCAGCACAGATAAGTCGTGCCCGTTTTGCACAACGTGGCACTGTCTGCTGCTCCAGATACTTTTAATTCTTACCGGCTCTGCTGTAATAGTTGATAATTCCAGTCTGTCTGGGGGTAACAGGGTTGTACGCTTTAAGCAAATGAGAAAATGATTGACAGAAAGTAAAATAATGCGTATTCATGCACCTCTGAGAATCCCGAGAGCCCTCAAAAAATACGTCCCCCTTTCCCCCCGCCCCAGTGTGATAATTGATCAAGTGCATGGCCATCCAATCACACGTGACTCTCAATCCGAAGAATGTTGCTGAAAGAGGGCGTTGAGATGGATGGATTCTCAGGGATTACCGCGGGCCTGGCCATTCCCTGTCTGACTGAGCTATTCCGAGAGGCTGAGTGGGTCCGCATGCATCCAGACACTGCTGTTGTAAGAGTCATTTTTATGTATCACCCCCTTAAAGTGGGTTTGGTTATTATATGCGCGTGTATGAGCATCTTGCTATAGTCCCTGACACTCCTGTAGTGGGGTCAGAGTTGACGTAGCATTGATGGATGACAGAATAATGTTACATGCCTCTGCATTAATACCTCATCTGTAAAAGTACTTACGTTCATGGGCTATATTGCCGTGAGACCTGGCTTATATGATCGATACTGATATTAATGAGCGTATCGGAAAATCCAACTGTATAATCCTAAACTTTCATTATGCTCTTCACAGCTGTGGACATGAAGTGAACACACCCATCAGCTAAAGAGAACTGTGTGCCTAAACCCCTACACTGTGTGCACCAGCAGACACGACGTTAGCTCAGGTTAAATTCAGTACCGCTACAAACTCCAGCATGTCAGAGAGCTATAAAATGAATCACTATCTCCTTACTCTGTACACACCAGCCTACCAGTCCCATTTCAATTCAGCCATTTCAGAAAATTAATTCAATTCATGAATTGAAATTGGCTATAATGTTCTAGACTATGAGGGATATACAATAAATTTAATTCATGTCCTCAATTGATTTAATTGAAATGGAATTGTCCCCCAAAAATCTGTCCTTGTGCTTTTGCGAGAGAAAAAAAAGCTAGGATAGGGGAACAGTGTAGTATCATGGTCAGAGAACGCGGGTTGTAACTCAAAGGTTGTGGGAATGTGGGTTCAATTTTCAGTGAAATTATTGAGCTAAGTTGTTAACCTGAATTGACTGAAGTCCAACTGTACACAAGGATTGTATGTAACAAATGTTGTGTGTAAATTGCTCTGGGTAAGAGAAAAGCTAAAAGCAAAGAGGATCCAGTGCAGTGCCTTGTCCTTGGTTCAGTTCTTTAGACAGATGGCAGATTACCTGTGCTGCCAGTAGATGAGGGAGTTTTCCTTGCCTCTGTCATTCTAGGCTTGCTCTTATAGGGGTTTAGGCCAAGGCTTACTGTCAAGTGTATTATGACAATTGTTTTGTAAAATTCACTATATAAATATATTTTGATTTGACAAGAGCTCTTGGTGCCTGTGACCCAGAACATAGCCTGAGGCCCCTTTCTCTCACACACACATGCACACATGTCCCCATGGCTAATTGCATAGATCAGGTATGGGAATTGTCAGTAAAGACTTGTCTGTGTGTGTGTGTGTGTGTGTGTGTGCGTGTGTGTGTGTGTGTGTGTGTGTGTGTGTGTGTGTGTGTGTGTGTGTGTGTGTGTGTGTGTGTGTGTGTGTGCGTGCGTGTGTATTTGCGGATGCAAACACATTGGACAAGCATCAAAATCCGCAGCAATGAGAGTTCAAATTGAAATGTTTTGGCAAACATCACATTGATACAGTATATTCACGTTTTTCACAGCAAAGGTGCCTACACTTATGTAACCATACAATATTATGTGTAGTACTCTGTATGTGTGTGCGTGTGTGTGTGTGTGTTTGTTCCAAAGCTTTTATGGTGCTCAACTCCTTTCAGTTCACTTTAACAGTAGGACTTTCCCCAATTTCAGCTCATTACAATTCAACATGTCATGCATTCTGTTCCATCAGAATACATTTTTGGTTGTTCCCATAAACTCTTGACTTTCAGTTCAGCCCAACCGCACCTAACAACCATGCCAACCCCACCCACTATTAACACCGACCGGTTGCTTTATCGTGGTCCAGTTTTTTTTTTTACAAATGTTCATGCAGTAATCAACAGAAATCATTCTTTGCTCCTTTCCCAGGCAATCTTTAGAAAGTTGAACTTCCTATTGCATATTCAAAATATCTAGCTCAGCCAGTACAAATTAACATGATTTATGAAGACATAAAATACCTGTTAGTCAAAAGGAGAAAACATACTTTGGGAGCAGAGCATTCCCACCTATCACATGAACACTGCTTAGTGGAAAACACAGGTGCTGAAGTTTTTTTTTTATTATTTAAAAAAATAAAAAAATCAGATGGTTTGAGGCTAGTTCCAAAATTGAAAATAGAACTTTGGAACACTTCTTAAAAGTCATTATCAATATGATTCACCCCTGTCCACGCTGGTAGGCCTATGCTTAGGTTTATAATCAGTCAATGCTCATCAAGTAATTTCAATTATCTCTATAGTGACAAATGGGAGAGCTACGAATAATTTATTCACTTTTGAGGGACAAGATTGTACATTTTGGCCTGGAGTTTTTTTGAACATTTGAACAGACCCATATGAGCTTAATTATCATTCGCTCGTGAGAACTCTATTTGTTTCATACAATCTGCCAGGTTAAGTTCGGTGCATATTTCACCCGTTTATAATCGATTGCCTTAATGTATGGTTAGAGTCGTTGATTATGGGCACAGCCATTTTTGATTTTGACGTAGGCCTACAGCGAACAACAAAATAGCAATTTTATTAGGTCAAAGTTCATTTCTCAACGCACGGGCAGGACGTATCTTAAAGAGGTTTAGGAAATTCAATGGCGTCAATCTGCAGCTAGACACTAGAATCCCGGGTGGCAAACAATATGCCTATAAAATAACATGATAGATGTATCTCTACGACAATTGTTGTTAATTGTTTGCCTTAAAAAGAAAGACACATTTTTTTTGCTTTTTAAAACAACTGCCTGCGTTCACAAGCGGCTGAACGAACAAATGATGGTTTTCAATGGAGGCAATTTGATGGCATACGGCAGACCCCAAGTAGCCTAACCTAGGTAAGTCAAAGGCCACCTGGTGCAAGTTTAAAATAAATACACTTTTGCAGAACTACAGCTTTCTATATGTACAACTCTCCTCAGCCACTCTCCCTGATCACACAACATCGTTCACAAATTGTGGGAGAAATCGATGTATCAATAACCGGAATATCACTGGACATGGATCGATTGAAGAGGATAGACCGGATTTGCCCTTGAATGTTCTGTTGGTTGTTTATTTGCTACATGTAGCCTAGGCTAATTTAGGCCACATAAAAAACAGTAGAAGGTATTTTGTGGTGGCAGGTAGCCTATCCACGCGTGCATAGGTTACACATATGCATATTGGTTTAGCCTACCTGACAACCGTAACCTGTAGCTACTTAATTTATGAAATAGCCTATTGTTTATTTTGAGGCGATGCTGGTTGTTTTGGTAGCCATAGCAGCTATCGGTAGTCTATTGAAAAGGGCCAGATGTTTGAACGAATGTAGGAAAACATGGGCATCATTGCTTTGGAATAATGGCTTGTTTAGTTTTTGTGAATCATATAGGCCTGCTGAAATTTGAGTTGTTATTTTTTATATAAACAATTTAGTAGCTACGAAGACACTTGTGGGAAATTTGTAGCTACAGTGAATTTTACATCCATCAAAAATTCAGGGTACAGCGGTACGTTTAAAAAAAAAAATCGGTTATCGTCTTTAAGCAGCGACACAATGCAACTTGCATGTTTTGCTGGCTCAGGGCCTGTTTTTTTCATTAATTGAAACATGACCCACTTCACAAGGACACGTTTTTACATGACCGTTCGAAATGGGTGACTCCCATATAGCCTACTCCAAGTGTCTCCAATGGCACCACCCTGGAACGGGGTGAACTTAATTACCTTGCAATAATTCAGTTTCATCATTCGCAAGCGCAGAATGCGTGTGATGTGTTCGGTGTTATATTGAGAGTGCATCAAAACACAGTGGGAACATGTTTTCGTAAAAAGAAAAAGCAGAACAATTAGTAGGCTATTCATCCAAGTAATTCAAACAGACTTCATTTAACATGTTCATTTGCGTCAAAGTGAGGTGAGTACTTCTGCAAGCATGTCGTCGTACAGTATCAGATAGATGATCATTGGATCAGGGAGTTCAAAGTTTAATGACAAAAGACAAAAAGGGCAGTTTGGATAATTATACGCTTATTTGAGGAAGTGATAGTCCAGGTAGTTCTGGTACTTGAATGAACGCCATGGCAGGTTGGGTCCACTAGAGGGAGTACGGTTATCACAGTTTCCTGCCTTTCAGTTTGGGCCGATTTGACAGGACAATTCATAGGATAGTGATCATTACTCCAGGGAAGTCCTTAAAACATAATGGGAACTGGATTAGGGCTCCTTTAGAGCCTGTATTTTCTTTACATTTGTGGGAAACTGCAAATAACTGACTGTTATTGAAATAATCATTAAGTAATCTATCAGAAATTGTCATCTTGGGTGTCTTACAAAGCATAAAACATTAGTTGCACATGACAAACTAAATTTAATTTAATTAATCCTGGATATATTTTACTTGTAATGTGAGCCGGTTCCTGGAATTATGGGTCAATATTTATGTTCTAATTTGAGTGGAGTTTTTTTTACCCCTCATTTCAGTGTATATACACACACACACACATTTCAAGTCCTCTGTCTCCCCTATCTGTAGCTCACCACCTGCTAGTGGTGTATGTATTTTCCCCAACAAACCTGTTTTATTGCCTATTGCATCAGATAGCCGTTAGCATTAATGTCGTGAGATAAATGGTGAGAGAACATCATGAACCTCTCTTTAAAAATGAACCTGGATAATGTTGGAATACCCAGTGATTCCGACCATGCTGAGAGACAGTCTTCTGTTCATCGAGCTCTGTTATTTAATAAATGCATAATGCATTTTTTGCACCGTTTCATTTTCTGCTTACTGCTCACTTTTTCCTTAATTTTTATCTTTCAGATATTTTTTGCATATCATTTGTCAACATCAGGAGGAAAAAAAAAAAACCTGTATACAACACGTTATATATGCATTTGCAAATAGGGTATTCAGGGTAGAATATTCCCTTGTCACCTACACACAGTTCTCTCCTGTCATAGCTCCCCTGCACACAGGTATCTCCTGAACAATGCTCTGCTACATCACAGCGCTCCTACATACGGTTCTCACATATGACTCCTATAAATCCTCCCCTATATGCTCTGATGTTATAGCTTGTATGTCCTCTCTCCTATATTCCGCTTTGACATATTCAGCTATACTGTACATGTTTTTATCGTATTCACCTCACACGGCTTCCTGACATATCATAGGTCAGAAGTTCTGTCTCCTACACATGCCTATGCTTTCCTGGATACTCAGATACCCCCTCTTTTACACACACACACACACACACACACACACACACACACACACACACACACACACACACACACACACACACACACACACACACACACACACACACACACACACACACACACACACACACACACACACAGATTATATATACAGTGCCCTCCACTATTATTGGCACCCCTGGTTATATTTGGTCTCATATCCTTTGCATGCCATGACCTCCTGATGTCTGTGACCCAACAATATCAAAAGACTCTTGATATCTTTTCTGCTACTCTTACAAGCGATACTATAACGTCTCTGCATTTGAATGGATCTCTATGGTAATTGGGGGGTGGGACTAGCTTTAGCTGTAAAATATGCTGGAACAGTATGGAATACATGGTTGGTAAAATGGCTGGGTCTGAGGTATCAAACGAGCCTCAAACCATCACTCTGCTGCCAGATATGCAGTAGTTATGGATGGATCACTTTAAGGGTTGTTTCTCTTGACAAATTTTCCTGTTGAATGGAAAAATAAGTCAGTAGAAGAAACCCTTCAAGTTATCCATCCATATCTACTGTATTTCTGGCAGCAGAGTGATGATTTAAGGCTTGTTTGATACGTCAGACCCTTGATGACTTACAGCCATTTTACCAACCATGTATTCCATACTGTTCCAGCATATTTTACAGCTAAAGCTAGTCCCACCCCCCAATTACCATAGAGATCCATTAAAATGCAGAGACGTTATAGTATCGCTTGTAAGAGTAGCAGAAAAGATATCAAGAGTCTTTTGATATTGTTGGGTCACAGACATCAGGAAGTCATGGCATGCAAAGGATATGCGACCAAATATTAGAAATTATTACTTTATTTTATATATAAATGCAGGGGTGCCAATAATTGTGGCATGTGGTTTTGTGAAAAATAATTATTTCTTGATGAGGGATTTTTTTTTTTTCTCATAATACATTTACTTCAATTAAAGGTTGGATTTAATTAAAAAAAATCTAATTTTTTCAGTGAGATTAAGCTAATTCACCAAACGGTGAATTTTTTATAATCCTTTTTACTCATCTTCACCAGGGGTGCCAATAATAGTGGAGGGCACTGTATACATAATAATAATTACATTGTCAGGATTCTCAGGATTGTTCCCAGCAGTGATGAATCAGTTAATCCAGATCTGCAGCTGGTGTTAGATCTGCCTGCTCCATTGTTTTCAGTGCCGGCTAGAGAGAGAGATGCTCCACCCACCCCTCCCCCCAGTGTCTGCCATTTATCACCAGTGTCATCCCACCCGGAAAAAAAACTCAATGCTTCAAGGACAACAACCCATTCTCTGTTTGAGTGTTGTCGTTGTTGTTGTTATTGCTAAATGATGAATGTGTTCTTCTGGAATCTGACATGTCATAACAGCCCGGATGATGGCTATTGACATTTTCTCAAACCTTTGGTTAATCCTCGATGGGTTTTCTCGGCTAAACGGAGGAAAATGCGACTGTGGCATCTGTTAAATGTCACACTCTAACTGCAGAATCAAATGCAGAGCTCACTTTTACGATTAGCACAATTAATTGCGTTTAAAGACCTTCACTTCTTCTGTAGCGTCTTGCATTCGGACTGAGTGATAATTGTTTCAGGATTACAACATTCCAGCTTGAATCTTTGCTGCAGTAAACTGTGTTTACTCAGGGATAGTGCAGTAATTGCTTTATATACAAAGACAGGGAGACAATTACACTGGGTAATGAGGCTGTGGGGGAAAAAAAAATATATATATATATACTGGAAATATTAAGGCATCATTCAGTTTTATTCGGCTGTGTATGCAATTTGAATGCTTCTACATGTCTGTAAAATGGTGAGAAGCAACAAAAATAAATAAAATGATCAAAGGGTGACATGATGGACACATATAAAGTTAGGAAATGGAGAGGGATGCAGTAACTACTGAGGTACAGTCAAAAAAGTAGGAGGACTATATAAATGAGTGTTATACAGTATCTATAAAGCTGTTTAGATAAGAGCAGTAGCCTTTAGACAGCTCAGTGAGACCAAACAGTACTCCTCTATTGAACTGAAGATTAACTGTCCAAGACATGGTGTTCACTTTACATACTGCTATTGCGATGGGTTGTGCTCTCCTGTTGAACAGACTACCCATTAAAGGAAAGCTCCAGGCTAAAACACTTACAGTACATTGTTAGTAAACATGTTGCAGCGATGTACAATTAATTCCAGGGTTTACTATCTGATATGTGTGATGTATTTCACTTTTTCATTATGCACAATTTTTCACTTGCTGTCCTGTCAGACTTCTTCTGGATCTGCTCCAGTGTGTAATTTTCCTACATTGCCCAGAACTACTTTTGCCACCCCCTTTCGTAAGATTGTTAGCTAAAAGGGTAAAAGCGAAGTTGGAGATCGTGGCCACGCCCACAACCGTCCACGAAGCCACGTTATTGCATTCTGGACTATTGAGGCTGCTAGCATGGCAAAAATCGGTATGTCCTCTTAATAAATTATTTATTTCTCTCAGGAGTATTGCAGAATGTTGATTAGTGTGGATTCAAGGAAAACCCCTGACTTGTCCCTGATGGACAAACAAATATCTGATGCTTCTAGTTGGTACTATAGCGAGTTGAAGACACACTCTCATATTAAATTGCACTGTGCCTGCTGTGGAAATATCACAGTGTGACGTCATGTTGTCCACAGAAATAGACTTTAGCTGTGGCAAACTGAAATGCTACACAAAACAAGGAAATGGGACCTGGCTTGCGTTTTACGTCACCAACATGCAAATTCTAAAAATGTCAGTGTTTTAGCCTAGAGTTTTCATTTATGCACATACAGTATGTGATACCAACATAGTAGTTACGAAACCTATTGAATCGAGCAGTTGCTAAAACACGGTTGAAGTGGTTTGAGGTGTTTCTCACAGGAGGATGCTGGGTGACCTTTGACCTTGAGAGACTGACATTCTCTCACCGCTGATTGGACGGTTTGGTTTGGTTCACCATCCACTGCAGTGACTGAGCTCTTTAGTTGGTGTGACATCATGTTCTGCAGAGCAATGCTGGGAGTGAGTGAAGGATGCTGGGAGCAGTAAAATCCAAGTGGGATGGGTGTCCGTTGCCTTCTGGTTGGTTCCAAAACTACTGCGCATGTGCCAACGCTCCTGCACCCTGACCAAATCCAAACCCTTTGGGACCGAAGTTCTTGGCATAACACGCTATAGATGGACAGATAATGGAAGAGTTACGTCAAATACAGGCTGTGGTTTGGATTATCATGAAACATAAATCTAATTGCATGGGGAGAAAATAAGTTAATGAGTATACATTGAGGAAAGTCTTTGGTGGTAGCAAACAGTCATACAAGGCAGATTTTCAAGTGTTGGTATGTCCAATCAAACACTTCCCTGTGTTTTATACAGAAACCCTGTGTGCCATTTAGATTTTTTTCCCACTGACAGGCAATGTGTAGAGCACAGCACACGGCAGTAGAGGTGGGTAATAGTGCTTTGAATATCTGACATATTTTATGTGTTCACCGTGCCACGTTCCGTTCCCCGGCTAAAGCAATGGCAGATTCTGGGAAAGGGAATTGTGTGGAAGTGACATGTTACGGGGCGGCAGTGTAGTATAATGGTTAAGAGGCTGGCCTTGTAACTTAAAGGTTGCAGGTTCGACACTGCCCTTGTGCCTTTTGAGCAGAGTACTTAACCTGCATTGCTTCAGTACATATCCAGTTGTTTAAATGAATACTATATAAAAAGTTTTGACTTGCAACTTCATAAGTGGCTATGGATAAAGTGGCTATGGATATAGGAGTGCCTGTAAATGCATGTAATGTAATGTCTGGTGTCCCAGGGAGACCTTTGCAGTAGATTTCTCCATCTCTGTCAGCCAGGGTGGTGGACTCCAGGCCTTTCCCACAGTTCGCACAGCGGAAGCAGCTCTTGTGCCAGGCCTAAGGGTGGAAACAGTGCCAATTATCAAGCCTGAATGGGGGGTGGGCGAATTAGGGTTGAGCAATTCTTGTCCTGGAGGGCTGGCGTGTATGCAGGTTTTTGTTTCCACCATACCCTCGTTAAATTAGCTTATTGCCTGTATACTCCAACACTGGTTCACTCTCAGATTAGATCACAGTAAAACATTTCATATCGGGACATAAGGACAGCCTTCGGCTGCCATTCATGCACTGATCAAGAAATGTAGCTAAAATGACGGATGGCGTAAATGTTAGGGCTAATTAAGTAATTAAGACCAGAAGTTGTCATGAAAACCAGAAACGGATACGGCTGTCGTCGCCCACTTCTGTGCTAAATGCTGAAATGAAATAATGTGCTACACTGCCACCCGCATACAGCCCTGCTCCGCATCAGTGATGCCAGGCCTGTCATTATGGTGATGCCCAGCATGGCTCTCGGCTTCTCTCTTACGTTTCCACCCCCCACCACCTTCTCGGCAGCGTAGACGGCTTTGCCGCAGCGGGGGCACACATCTGAGCTCCCGGATTTCTGCGCGAACTTGGAGGTGTTTGGGTTGGTGGTGGGACGGTGTGCGGTCGGCCTGTAGAGGAGAGGAAAAACATACCACCTGGAAATGAGAAATTATCATGTGAAATGCTTTGTGTAATGTTTGTGTAAGTCAGTGGTTCCCAACCCTGTTCCTGGAGATACCGTACCGTCGTATAGGTTATCATTTCAACACTAATTTGGCACGCCTGATTCTACTAATTGTGCTTTTTTTTGGTTGGAGTGAAAACCTCCAGGACGGTAGATCTTCAGGAACAGGGTTGGGGAGCACTGCCTTACACAAACATACACACTGGCCATGCCGAGAGATGGAGCGGAAAAATCATTTAAGAAAAGGAGGAGGATTGAGGGAATTACTCGTCAGGTTTGATTCCAAGTGATTCGCCTGTGTCCATGCTCAGGGTCCCAGCTCCTCCCCCAAAACCGTAGCCTTTTGGCCCATATTTCTTGCCGTAACAGGACTTGCAGAAGATCTGGTCCATGTGGACTGCTACGGTGGTGCTGTCCAGGTTCTTCTTGCACACCACTGAAAGGAAACGGAGCCGCTTTGTGTTTATCAGTGTGCCAAGTGGAGCATAGCTCTGGCTAACAGCAGGTCCACAGCGGCTGTAATTTACAGGACCACCCTGGAGCTGCACTGTAGAGGCTCAAGGAGACTAGAGGGCCCATCAAAATGGTGCACATGGTTATATATTCCTTTATAGCAGGGGTGTCCAGTCTTGTCAGAAAAGGGCCTGTGTGGGTGCAGGTTTGTGTTTTAGCTCAGCACTATGACACTAGATTCAACTAATTAACAAATGTTCTTGATAAGTAGAATCAGAGGGTATTTCACAAAGCAGGATTACTGAGTTGGCTGGATAACTGCACTGAGTAAAACCCGGAACAGCTTTTTACTTCAGTTCATGTTCCAGATTTGGGAGGGTTCCGGGTTTTACTCAGTGCAGTTATCCAGCTAACACCGTAATCCTGCTTTGTGAAATACCCCCCCAGGTGTCTTAGTGCTGAGCTTAAACAAAAACCTGCACCCACACCGGCCCTTTTCTGATAAGACTAGACACCCCTGCTTTATACAATGTCTCTTTAAAAGAAAGCAGCTGGATTTGTTGTTTGAGACCATAAGAGAAATTGAACTTCAGAAATACATGCGGTTGGACCTATAAAGTATTTATAAACAAGCTGTACAAGGACCATTTGCTGTGCCTCAGCTTGGCACGTCCAATCATAACATTTTCCTGAGGCTTCCTTGTGGAAAGACTTTTTTCAAGAATGCTGAGCACAGATTTTTTAAATCCCATTTGTGATATCTCTAGGTGACTTTAAAATATGAATCCGTTTGATTAATGACGACGTTTCCTTTGTTTCCATTTTCTTAATGTCCAGATAAATCCTTCCTGACACAGGACCTCTTGCATAAATGATAATGGATCGCATTTGTACTGTACTTTGCAAAGAACTTTATCGTTAAAGGGAGGAACTCGACCTTCTCCAATAATGTACATATCAGTGACGCACAGCATGGACAAGCTCCCTGCACAGGAGCAGGACGGAGGGGATTGAGCCAAGTAAACTGGGGGATTAAGAGCCAGGTTGGGAATTTAGCCAGCATATCGAGCACACACCCCCCTTTATGATTAGTGCTGTGGGATATTTAGTAACCTGATTGAGTAAATACAAACAGCTGTCAAATGATGAAATATAGTGCAAGGTCCCCGTCCATAACATTAACAATCATGCATTGCATAGCTAGTCACAGACCGACTAAATATTAACATCTCCGAGTGGATTCACTTACAAATGCTCACTTACTGCAGAGGAAGCAGGACTTGTGGAAGCTCTTCCCCTCACATTGGACCTCCTCAGCAAAGTACACCGTCTTCTGGCAACACCCACACTTGTTTCCTCCTCCAAAAGGCATCCTGCTGAGACAAGGGCCGAGAGCCCGAGACCCCCGTTCACAAAGCCCCAGAGTGTGGTCTCTGTAACACCTGATTCCTCATCGGCTTTTATATATACAGACGGGTGACAAATTAAAGGAAAAACCAACATAGTGTCATAGTAAGATGTTGGGCCACCACGAGCCGCCAGATCAGCTTCAGTGCGCCTTGGCATAGATTCTACCTCTAGTCTAACATAGGTTCTAGTCTCTGGAACTCTACTGGTGGGATGGAATACCATTCTTCCAAAAGATATTCCCTCATTTGGTGTTTTGATGATGATGATGGTGGTGGTGGGGAAAATTTCCCATAGGTGTTCAATTGGGTTGAGATCTGGTGACTGTGAAGACCATAGCATATGATTCACATAATTTCCATACTCATTAAACCATTCAGTGACCCCTCATGCCCTGTGGATGGGGGCATTGTCATCCTGGAAGAGACCACGCCCATCAGGATAGAAATGTTTCATCATAGGATAAAGTTGATCACTCTGAATAACTTTGTATTGATTTGCAGTGACCCTTCCCTCTAAGGGGACAAGTGGACCCAAATCATGCCAGAAAAATGCCCCCCACAGCATAACAGAGCACCGGAGCCCCCTCACTGTAGGGGTTTTTCCTTTAATGTGTCACCCGTCTGTATATCCCTCCTCAGGATGGGTGGCTTTTAAAGCTTCCAAGGGTTCTTTTTTCAAATGTGTAAACTCAGGAAAAGTGTTTTATTGGCCATTAGGAAGTACCAAGCCAACAACCAAGAGATGACATTTAAAAGGACGTCATACATTTTGTCCCAAAATGCTTTCCTTGTGTTAAATTTCCTTATGTGTTTTCCCCCTTTTTTTAAGCAATAGATTAATAGCGTATCTTGATATTTAAATAGCCTATAGGTTAAGTAAGGATAAAATTAAGTTCAGGGTAGTGACACATCTTGTAAATTAATGCTCCAACTTTGCTGCCCTCAAATTTTTACTGAAACGAGGGTAAATTCAAAATTGTTCAGCTTTGGCCCACCCTGATGGGTGTACTGTGGCTGTCATTGATGCCTCTGGTGGTGCTCAGCTGATACTGCAGCTCAGCCTCTGACAGATTCCACAGTTTGCACCAGCTTTTCCAGCCCTCCCAGCTCCACTTCCTCACCCCTTCCCATTGCACTGTCTCTTTAAGGGAGGTGTATCAAACACCCCAGATATGGCCTTATATGGAGATTATTGTCATTGCCAAGGGAACCTGCTATCTCCCCACATAAAACTTTAAAGCACTGTGAGAGTACAATCGCAGGTAAAATGTACTCTGTGTTTAAGAACACATTCAATAACATTTTTTTTGGCTCCTTTTTTGGATATTTATATTAGAATAGGAATTTATAGACTTCTGACACTGGCTGATTTCAGTTCGGAATGCTATTTCTCTGATCACCACAGACACAAGTGGCTATAAAATAAATGAGTACAGTGAAAACACAGGATTTGTGAAATATTTTGATATTTCATGCAGGCAGCACGGTTTCCTGAAGAATCCAGTAGCTCTTGAGAACGAAATTGGACATTTAGCCACTTTCTGTCAAGTGTTTATGTGTGATAAAGGCTTATGGCTTAGTTTCTCAGTTGTGTGTTTCCTCTGTTTTCCTATGTACAGGAAACAACTCCACGAATGCCCCTCCCACTTTGGCCTGGCGTGGAGACTCACTGTCCTTAATCGCCTTGTACAGATATTGCTGTGCTCTATGGAAAACTGCTATAAAAGGGAAGGTATTTATCTCTGTGAATGAAAGAATGAATAAAACATTGTATTCTACAGTCTGGAACTCCTTAGCGGCAATAAAGCTGCATTTTCATCATTGGATCAATGGTACAGTAATCAAATGGATTCTTTTATGAATCTCACAGAAAACAAAATAGCTTTTATTTGTCATTGAGACCATTAGAGAATTATTGAGTCACCAGCACTAGTAGGAGCAATCCCCTGCTCCAGACAAATTTCAAACTTTAACTTTGATGCTTATTTCCATCTATTACAGTTATCAATGCCATCCATTATACCAGCTACTCTCAATCCCTGAGTCCCGGATGTTATCAGAGACTCCTCACACAGACAGTGCTCTGTGTCTCTGGAAGGCCATTGTGTGTGTTACTGAGGCTGATAGGCAAACCAATATTTTAAATATTCCGAATGTGCCAGTTCAGCTCATTGTAACCCATAAAAACGCTCTGAAGAATTTTAAATTCTCTCCTCTTGCCATGCATACGCATTTACATGTCCTAGTGGAGGCTCAGAGTTTATATGAATTATGAATTCTGAACTTAAAATAAATGAGTACTACTTGTATTGAAAGAAAATACCTCAAAATCATAATTGCTATTAATCACAATATAAATTATCTTTTAATTCACACTCACCAAACACCTCAGTCGTAATTGAGTTTTAAAATAGTTGTTAGACACTTTTTTATGATTACATATATTAGCTCAATTATTTTAGTATTGTGAAGCTGCATGTACGCAGCTGCTGTTAGATGTCATTCGCAGTTGTATGAAAGAGGGATTGTGGGTAATTTTGCCCTCTTACCTGTCTGAGGCAGTGGTCTTTAGTGTTCTGTGAGTTTTGACTCAGCCGAGTACAGATGTGATGAAGAATGGCACCGCACGGCTACGGCAGATTTCCATTTAATACAGAGAGACAAGGAGGGAGGGAGGGAGGGAGGGAGGGAGGGGTAGAGAGCCAGATAGGAAAAGAGGGAGGGAGGGAGGGAGCTGGGTGTGAGGGAGTGGCTTTGAACATCACATCAACATAACTTTCCTATTTTGTCAACAGATTTATTTATATATTTTTTAAATATTTCCCACATAGCCTGTCAGTGAGAAACTGCCGGAGTGTGTGTGTGTGTTAGGTTTAATAGGGAGGTTGATGGAGAACGTGAGACTGGAGCCAAAACTCCAAACCAAAGTGAGAAAAAGCATTTTCAGCTGTTAGCAGCACAAATGTCCCTCCGTTCAGCTGCTTCCTGTCACAAACATCCCCTTAGGGGCAGACGCTGCAGTTTACGCACTGTTTTTCTCCAAAGTCATTTCAAGCACAACGTGCAGTTTTAGAACCTCGCAATTATGCTTGGATGCACTGAACCGACACTGCAAAGTTGTGTATGGTGTTAGTGACACCATTGTGCAGAGGTTATGTGGAAGCATCTTGTTTGTGATTGGTCAGTTTACTTGTACATCTGACAGCTATCCAATGGCATGGCATCTGCACAGACCTGCTGCTAAAAACTGAGCCTCAGATGAGATTACCTTCTGTGCCTGTCTGTATGCGATGAAACGTTTTACAGAGCAATTACTGCTAAATGGAGTGTGGCTGGGAGACATTGCTGAACCCCCCCAGTCTCCGCTGTGGGTCAGGTGGCTTCAAACCAGACAAATCAATTTCCACCGCCCAATAGTTCCATCACTGCACTGTAGAATGGCTTGCTTTCCTGACTGACCCCGTAACTCATTAACTAATCTCAATTGTCCTCCGTTGTGGCTAAGGCATGGACATATTATTCAGGAGCAGATAAAACCATTCCACCATGTCCCTTAACTGTAACGACCTCGAAGAATGCTGAACGACTGATTTCATAGCCATTATCATCTTTACGTAGATATTGATTATTTAAATTACCAATCGTAAAACCACTGATCAGGCTATCTGAGGTACTTTAAACTGCTGTGGTATCTTCTCTGGAAATCTTCTGGAAAAATTATGTAATTTTAAGTTAATATTTTTGTGTGGCAGTCCATGCTGGGTAATATATTTGTATAGGAGGAAAATTCCCTCTGTCCGTGTAATACAGATGCTGTACATTATTCAGTTTCTTATTACACGAAGAAGAAGAAGACATTACTCCTACTACAATATTAAGCAATGCCTTTTTCCACTGCTGCGGGGATATTGTCTTCCTCTGCTAGGACAGTATTATGGTTGAATGATTGGGCTGTCTAAGTTCCATAAGGCTATAACTTCTTTTTGGAATGTTGCCTCAATTCTGTTGAGAGTTTGGGGATAGCTTCTCTTCCTTACAAGGTGTTTGTTATGATGAGTTTCGTCTGTGTGTTTCCACAAAGGATAACTCACTTACTCCTGGGAGACGACGTTGAACAGAAACCATAGTTGATCTAGTTTACATGCATGGACCACAGACAGAGATTGTATGTATGGGTGTCTGAAGATATCATAGAACTATTCGCTGTGTTCTGACACAATGCAGTTTCTTGAAGTTAAACCTAAGATAAATATATGTTGGCCTTTAGTAGGGTTGCAAAGGGAGTGAATTTTCCAGGGATAATTGCCACTGTAATTTTGGGAATTTTCAATCTCATGCTTAACCTTCCTATTATGTTAGCATTTTTATGCCATTTGTGATAAGATGTTACGGTTCAATATAAAAAAAGTTCCAAATATATTTTTTTTACACATATTTGGTATTTGCTAATTCTCTAGGATGTCTTAAAAATCACCAATTTTAAATAACACATATAGACCCTAACGTAATAGGAAGGTTAAACTTAGTGAATAAAACAGAAGTTGAAGAAAACGATAAACAAACAAAATGTGCTGAACAGGCACAGGTCATTTCTGGAGAGTGGTTTTCTGCAGCATATGGTGCCATCACTGCCATTGCACAACATCTTACTCTAGATCAGGGGGAGGTTCTTGGAAGTTTGGTTAAATTTTCCAGCAAGGAAGGGCTGTGGAGTGCTGATGCCACCTGTGAGGCAGCAAATCGCATCAAGGCAGCAACTTGGTGGAAGTAATGTGAAGCCATGTCCCCTCTTCAATTAATCTCCAGATCCCTCCAACATCAGCTGCATCACAGCGGAACTGGTCCCTGTTTGGTGGAACGCACAGCGCAACAGGCTGACAAATGAAAGAGTTGAGGAACTGGTGGCGATTCGGTCAAATTTGAAACTCAAAGATGACACCACACAAATTGAATATGAGGAGGATTGTCCAGAGTCTCTTTCTGAAGCTGAAGCTAGCTGTAGTTGACCCGTGACCAACGGGTCCGTCACTCTGTGGAGTGATTCAAACTGTGGAGGCTGTATGCTGCTCCCACCCATGGGCTAATATTTTTACAAAAGTCCTGCAGCGTAGCTGGCAGGCACCTGCAGCGGAGCTGGCAGGTATAATATCACCCAGAGAGAGAGGTTGTACGGTGCGTAGCAGATGGCAGGTAGCAGGCTGTTTGGGGTAGGAGTGTTTGTTGGGGTATTTGTTTTGTGGGCCCAACCGGTATTGCGTTTTATTATAACTGTTTTAACTTCTTATTAACATTGTTCAATTCTAATTTACTTTTTATATAATGTCTTTCTATGTCTTATGTAAAGCACTTTGAGTTGCCTTGTGTATGAAAATGTGCTATACAAATAAACTGGACTTGACTTGACTAGTTGAGAAATAATTAGCCTAGGTCAGGGGTAGGCAACCCTGGTCCTTGAGAGCCGCAGGGTCTGCTGGGTTTTGTTTTCACCTTAAATACTACTTAGACCAAAGAAACCAGGTGAGGTGAGTTAACTGTGTAATCAACCCGTCATATAAAGAACGGGGCCTAGGAGCCTGAACACAGTGTCATATAATGAATGGGCCTAGGAGACTGAACACAGTATCGTATAATGAACGGGGCCTAGGAGCCTGAACACAGTGTCATATAAAGAACGGGGCCTAGGAGCCTGAACACAGTGTCATATAAAGAACGGGCCTAGGAGCCTGAACACAGTGTCATATAAAGAACGGGCCTAGGAGCCTGAACACAGTGTCATATAATGAATGGGCCTAGGAGACTGAACACAGTGTCGTATAAAGAACGGGGCCTAGGAGACTGAACACAGTGTCATATAATGAACGGGGCCTAGGAGCCTGAACACAGTGTCATATAAAGAACGGGGCCTAGGAGCCTGAACACTGTGTCATATAAAGAATGGGGCCAAGGGGACTGAACACAGTGTCATATAAAGAACGGGGCCTAGGAGACTGAACACAGTGTCATACAAAGAATGGGGCCTAGGAGCCTGAACACAGTGTCATATAATGAACGGGGCCGAGGAGACTGAACACAGTGTCATATAATGAACGGGGCCTAGGAGACTCAACACAGTGTCATATAAAGAACGGGGCCTAGGAGCCTGAACACAGTGTCATATAAAGAATGGGGCCTAGGAGGCTGAACACAGTGTCATAACATGAACAGGGCCTAGAAGACTGAACACAGTGAAATGTATAACACGGGGAATAATCAACAAATTAGGCCTGTTATTATAAATATGATATCCTGATACCCAGCTTGTTTTTAACCAAGTGGATTTTCTCCTCAGCAATATGGAATACTAATTCAATTTAAAACTCAAATGCAATATGAAGCCTGAATACAATATCAAGCACTTATCGCTGAGGACATTTCCATGAATTCCTGGGATCCCGGCCTTAAAGCCTAGTTTGTACACACTGCTGCCCTGTTGCCATTGCTGATAAATAATGAAACCATTTCCTCATCATGTATTTTAAAACCCGGTACAGCTCTTTACTTCAGTCCATGTTCCAGATTTGGGAGGGTTCTGGGTCATTCCGTGTCAAATCAACCAGTGGTCCCTGCATGACCCTCTCAGATTTTGATGAAACGCCATCATAATAATTCATTGTATGAAAAATGAACACACACAAAAAATTAGCCTCATACGACATGTCGTTTCCGAGATATGGCCTCCTGAAATTTGCTCAAAACCTCCGTCTTTCGCGCTCGCGAGTCGTGAAAACGCGCAAATGTGATTCTTTCCGACTTTGGAAGCTTATAACTTTTGTTAACAGCTATAGAGCTGAAACTTTGTATCCTAACTGCCAGCATTTATCAAGTAAACGACAAACTGTACACATCTATATGGCAGAATATGTGGTAATTTAACATTTGTAGTGTATGGTTTAAAGTACATGTACTATTCTGTTTGATGTCTGATACATAATTTGACACTTAAGTAGTAACATAACTCTTAACTTATGTGAATTCCTGATATGTTAAAATATGTGTACTTTTCAAAATGCTATCTAACCATGAAGGAGTTGAGTACCAAAGCTGAAATTTGGTTTATGCGTAGATCTAATATATCTGTTTAACTGGTGTAAATTTCAGAAAAGGTTTTAACTGTCCGCATGGTGATCCATTGACAAGACGGACGGTTGTGTTTTTGACTTTTTTTCACCCGGACCCAACTTTGGATGGATGTCATTCCTTTACAAATGAATTGATTAGCCTGTACTTGCTTGTGACCATAGACATACACCTATAGATAATACATCTGTGATATGGGATGTATATGTCCACTCGTATCGGCACATTAAAAAAAAACACATTCGCGTGTTTTCACGACTCGCGAGCGCGAAAGATGGAGGTTTTGAGCAAATTTCAGGAGGCCATATCTCGGAAACAACATGTCGTATGAAGCTAATTTTTTGTGTGTGTTCATTTGTCACACAATGGATTATTATGATGGACTTTCATCAAAATCTGAGAGGGTCATACAGGAACTTTTCCGAAAACTGGGTGATTTGACACGGAATGACCCTTCTGGGTTTTATTCAGTGTAATTATCCAGCTAAATCAGTAATCCTTAAAGGGGAAGTTTGGTATTTAGCATGTTAAGCCCTGTTATAAGGTTATTTACAATTATACAATGGTCCATATCATCATTTTGACAAACTGTGCAGTCTTGAGATATATTGCTCATTGCTCATGTCACAGCTAACTTACACAATGGATCTGGATAGGCATATAGAAAATCCTTAAAAAAACACCATAAACTCTCGTTTTCAAAGACGGGAAACTCACCGAGTGGTCACTGGTGTCCGTTGATGTTCTGACACAAAAATCATCGCAAAGTATGCTTCGTATCGGGTTTTATTTATCATTTTATTAAATCAGATTTAATAAAATGATTAATAAAATGAGCAATATATCTCATGACTGCACAGTTTGTCAAAATGTTGATATGGACCGTTGTATATGATCGTAAGTAACCTTATAAGAGGGCTTAACATGCTAAATACCGAACGTCTCCTTTAATAAGCCCCCTCTGTACCAAGGGAAATTCAGTACATTACTGAGAGAAGTCACCTGCAATTCAAGTTCTTCACCAGTAGTGTGTCATTTTAATATTGTCATTTACTTATGCACTGTCCTCATTTCTCATATCAGTATTTGCATATTCATAACTACCTCAGCGGTAGTTATGTACAGTGTTTATAAATATTAGGGTCCTTTCAAACAGTACATTTTAAAGATGTGTTTAGACCTTAGTATGTATGTCCCTAATTTTGGTTAACTGTTGTCTAGTTATTTCTAGTTGTCTTCTGTTGTTTTATAAATTTGACAAAAGTTCTAAACGGAGCTCTTTTTTTTTTTTTTTTTTTTTACTTCTCCAGGTTTCACAGTAAGTGTATTTTGAATGTGTTATGGTTTATTGTGTCATTGTAGTTATTGTGTTTGATCTATAGCCCAAAAAGCTCTATACGCACAAAGTTTATCTTTATTATGTAAAAAAAACAGTAGTGTAGAAGAGAAAAGGTGATGGTTTCTCTCTATAGTCTATCCAATATCCAGTGTTTTCAGGAAATGTGAAAAAGTGTGTTATCGTTTTTGCAATTGTTCAATCGAGTGCAGATTTATTGCAGTCTGATCAATAACCAATCGTAAAGAGTGTTCACTGCCAGTGCATCAGGGTCCCATAGGACCTACTGCCATAATGGCTGAAATGGTTAATTAAATCTTTTTCAATGACCTCTCACGAGCTCTGAATAACTACTCCCCTCACTACAATTAAATAGAGCTAAACCGTAAATGTGGAAGTTCTTCTTTGGATATAATAGGAAATAACCAATTAATATTTGTTTTTACAGAGTGCCCCTCACTGCAGATACTCACAAATAGTTTTATGAAACTATAATTGTCAGGAAGTACTGCAACGTGGAGCAAATTGATAAGAGTGACTGATGGCAGTAACACAGTGTGGGAATGGACTGAATTAGATTGAACGGTCCAAAGTCATTACATTACACAGCATCAAAAAACATCTACACTGGGGTGATTGGGACCTTTAGACTGGATAGTCAAACAGCAGTCTCTCTCATCCCTCTCTCTCCTTCCTCCCTCCCTCCCTCCCTCCCTCCTGCACATATAACTGGAGACATGCGCCATGCTGAAGTACCTTATTTACAGCCCCTATAGAGCCTTGACATACAGTCTCTATCCTCCCATTCTCTAGACTAGGCATTGATGCTTGCCGGCTCTTTGCGACTGAGAGCGACGAGGCAAGAAGAACCGTCTCTTTTTCCTTTTTCTCCACCTTCTTCCTTCTCAGGGGTGTTTCCTTGTTTATGCTACGTGCACAAATCTGTGGCAATCGCAGACGTATCTCTTCCTGTGTATCTCTCTCTCTAGATGGATGTGAGTGTGGTTTGGCCTGCAGCTGGCAGTCTGGGGTGAGTCTGTCCTTGTTCTGGCACAATTGCCATCTATAAGTGGTGCCAAACATAACCTCTCAGTCTTTCTGCAGGTGCCATAGATGTTTCCAATTCTTTTGGTTGCAGATGAGGAGGCCGTAGGTTCCAGGAACACTCTCAGAAATAAAGGTACAGTGGAGGTATATTTTTGTTCTTTTAGGAACTAGTTTCCCAAATGTGCCCTGGAAGTACAATAATGTTCTATTTTGGTACTAATATGCAAAAAATGTGCAAATGAATTGTGTTGCTGGCTAGGGGTACAATTTTATTTACCTACCTATAGGGTACCACCCCAGGGACAAGCATGTACCGTTTTAGGGAATTTTCGTACCTTTTTTTCTGAGAGCGAAGGATGAAGCCCTCGGCCTGCACTGTTGCTCAGTCGGGAGGGTTTTAAAGGGATTTCTTTCTGTTCAAGGGGCCACGAATGTGACTTTTCAGCCCCTGTGGCCTTGGAGAGTGTCTGTATGTCAGGGGTGACCAATCTAATCCGAAAAGGGCCCGTTTGGTCCATTGAGCCCATTGTTGCCACCATCAACAGAAGTAGTATATGCTGCTAAAGTAGAAGAGATGCCACACTCTATATTATTGTGTTTAACTGCACCGATTCAGATGTAACGTTTTGGATCATATAATAATTTTTCTTTTCATAATATATTTTGTGATGTTTGACTTTTGAATTGCCATCATCTCATGTCAGGTCTCATCAGAAAGTATTAATGCTCAGTGTCACTTTTCCAATAATATGACAGATGTCTCTATTAATATCTAAGAAGAAAGAAACTGGAATTCTGCACCCTGTTCGAAGTTGTACAAGATCCACCATCTTTTTAAAGTAGTTATTAATGGCTGCGCCTCTCGTTCCGTTTATGTTTTTAGTTTGTCTGGTGTGCTGAATGCATTTGGTCGTGTTTTAACAGCTAATGTTAGTTTTAGGCTTTATATTTCATTAGTGTTATTGGTGTTGCTATTTATGATGTTTCATCTCATTGTTTTGGTCGCACATGCTGCAGCAGTCAACACCCTGTATGACACAGGGGTCATATTAAATATTTATTCCATTCCACACGAAGAGCATTTTAAGCAGCCATTTGTGCTAGTTATTTAAGCATGGATGAAGTGAACAGATCCGAATCAGACAACTTTACTGGCATACTTGTGTTCCCTTTACTGGCATACTTGTGTTCCCTTTACTGGCATACTTGTGTTCCCTTTACTGGCATACTTGTGTTCCCTTTACTGGCATACTTGTGTTCCCTTTACTGGATTAATTGTACCGTAGGCTTTTTTTTCTCTCTTGTGCAATGTGCTGAAGGTTGATGCGGAAGAGCTTGTCCGAGCTGTCTGCGAGTCGGTGAAAGATGTCTCTTTAGATAAATGTCTCTTGAGATAAATGTCTCTTGCTAAAGATTGCGCTGTTGCAGTGCAGTTGCTCCGTTTTCGGCCGCCGAACCGCCATTGCCGTAATGACGGCCCACATCTGGGTGACTCATTGTGTGGATGTTTCGTCTGCCGCTTGAGAATGGGTGGGCATTGCTGTGGTGTCCAAGGAGCTAAAATAATGCAGTGTCTCACTGCAGGACAGCGTGAGTTCCAGATTGGTACAGAACGGTTTGCTGTATGTCTATGCCCACAGAACCACACACAGCTGTGCTTCATATTTCATATTTGTGCAGCTGATTGGTGGCATTTTTCTTTATGGTGCAAGGCAGTGGCTGTGAAGGAACAATTCTCATCGTTGTCCAGCAGGGGGAGCACAGCGCTGTATATCAGCATCTGCACGCTACAAAGACACTGCAGATATTATCTCTCTCTCTCTCGCTCTCTCTCTCTCTTCCTGTGGACTGAGGAAATATGCAAAAACCCTGCTCAAAATCCTATGCTTGGATGGGAATCTGTGGACTGAGGAAAATATGCAAAACCCTGCTCAAAATCAGTCATAATCGATAGCGAATGCCTACAGGGAGATTTCTGTCAGATTTGGGGTGGGGTTCTGGTTCTCCCCCACATTCTCATGGCAATGGCAGCTGGGCTGTAAATGATGGATATTGGAACTGAAGTGTGGTTTTACAAAATTGAGGCCTTGTGGAATCGGGCCTAGGTGTTCTGCGCACTCAAATTGTGCTTCTTTTCTGACGGTCACGGTTGATTTGCGGCCGGGCTCATTGCCTTTCACCTGCTCTTTCAACACTGGGAGAAACCAGTACCCAGTTCTGCTGCTCTTTCTCAGTTTCTTTTTCAAACACAGTTTCCGGAGGTTTTCGTTCCCTGTGATGAATATGATTGTGCTCTAATTTGGGCACCTAAAAAAAAAAAAAGTGCCCATTGTGTCTTCCACTGCTTTGGGAAGCTATAGATTGAAACCTCTGTGCAAGTAGGTCAGTGGAAGCTCTTATAAGTATGTTTTGTATTTCGGTGTCCTCCTTTGATCCAGGTATCCTGTAAGTAGGCTACTACAGATTCCTTAAGGTTCCATAGGATTCCTTCCAGGGCTCTTTCCTGCTTTGTAGGTCACTTTAATCAGCCTACCTCCTCTTTCACCCAGTACAGGAACCAAGCAGAAATTAAAGTCCATACAAATATCTGCTCTGGCAAATAAATGTGTCTAATTACCTCCCCTATCACTTATTAAAACCCCTCTCGGATACACTGCACCACTTAATGATGCACTTTTGTAGGTTGAGCTCCCTTATACTTTAGCCAGCCTTTATGTAATCATGTTGTTTTTTTTTTGGAACATCAAAAAGCTCAAATGTTTAGGCTTGAAGACTAAAAACTATGTGCTATGGCAGTGAAGAGGACATATTTGTGGCATTTCTGAGAGAGATTCCTTGTAGTTACTATTTAGTCATTTGGCAGATGTTTTTAGTAGGGATGCAGTAGCCAAAGGCACTTACAAAAGTGCATTTCACATGGTCAGCAAACGCCACTAGAGGTGGCGATTGGCAACGTTTGTATAACTGTCAGCATCAGTCCTTTGCTGTGGTTTTCAGACCATTTCTGGTCCAATGTCATTGCATGGATTAGTCTTTTTGACGGACTCAAAAGAGGGGGCTGAAAGTACCAGTGGCCTTGTGACAGAGAAATGAATGGGCACAAGCATGCAAGGGAAATAAAACTCTAATTTGTACAGTACTGTGTGTCAGTTTACCCCGTGAATTAACAAATTGGCCTAAATGCTGGACATTAACTGGGAAAACTAAATGGTATCCCTTGGGATTCAATCTCAAATATATATGGATATTTTCCAGAAATATTAAACATAACTTTCAAGTGGCAGTCAGATATGCGTTCCGATTGTCCGGTAACCTAATAATCAGCCGGAGAACAACAGTAGGAGCCTGCTAAGTGCTTTTGAAGCAGACGGGAGAGGTCTAAGAGCTCTATGCTTCCACACCGCTAATGGTCCAGGTAGCCGTGGCCCTGCACAGCCTGGTATTTCATCCCAGCTGGACAGGAGCCAGCGGGTCCATTTGCGAGCAGAAAGTGGTGAGGTGCAGCTTGACTGCGGCAGTTAAAGTGATGCTGGAGCTACTGTAGGAAGATTGACACAGAGCCTGGCGTGGGGTGGGGGCTCCTGTTGATCCAACCAACAGGCAAGACATGGGAATGGGAGTGGGGGTGGGGAGGAGGAAATATTCCCCTCACTGGATGCAGTATAGAGCTGTAGTGATGACTGCAGCTGGTTAGACTGTCATAAGGTCGTTATCGAGGGAGCAAATTGAAATGCCGGAGGGCGAGGACTGCGTTTGTATCGTCGGTTTAATAACTTTCATCAGTTCAGCTCGGCGATGTTGAATATCAGTGACTCGCCTCAGATCTTTTGAAGGTCCAGAGTGCGCTGCCAATCAGCTTCTAAAAGTCTGAGGGCTTAGTTTTGCCAACTTCAACCCCCTGGTAAGTAGCTCCTATTTTTATTTGACTCTATTCAATTAAGGTATTGATGTGGCTTCCTTTGTGGAATTGGTTTAATGATACTTTATTTACTTGTGTAGATTTCAGATACAAACATTTTAATTGATAGGATGCATGTATTGGCAATAAAATGATTGCTTTAAAAACTGATTGCATGGCATAAGTCTGTTATGATTGAATGTGATGAAATAACATGGGGTGGGGGGGTGGGGTACTCGCTTTTGATTGGCTACGTCTGGCAGTTTCCGGTTACTTCCAACATTGCCAAAGAAACAGCTGGGTCACCGACACTGCATACATTTGGATACAAGAAGAAACTTCTTCTGAATAAGTTATAATTTCATTGGGGGGCAGGGGAGTTCATAGTTATTTGCTTGAGAATATTGAATAAGTCAAGGCGATTGGACTTCACTAAATGTATTTAACTAACTGTTAAAGCTGAGATCAGGGGACCTGTTACAATTTGTGTACTCATCTTTAATTTCTATGATAGCATATCATAGGGACTGGCTGCTGTTCTGCTCATAGAAGAAGCACTGTTAATCATCAATTGTGTATCAGTGTATGCACAACCGAGGCACCGAGCGTATGAATCCGAGGAGATACGCAGCTGAGATTAGAAGAGGGAAGGTTTGTAATTATTGTGGATTTAATTATGTTCTGTCAGTGTCTGATGTACACTCACTCTCCATGTTTTTCTTTCTTTTTTTTATACTGCTTCTCTGAATTCTGCTCCATGCTCCCTTGGTCTTTTGTTCCTTTGAAAAGTTAATTTTGTTGATGCTGAAAGCTGACCCCTGTATCTCCTAATGTTGGTATAGACTTGGAATTGAATTTAGAGATGAACACAATGGGGGAAAAAAACAATACTGCTGACAGCTAGCTGGACTGATTCAGGAAAGAGTAGAGAACAGTTTTAGGTTTTAAAAGAATCGTAATGAGATATAAGGACACAATCTGACAAATATGATGATGGAGAAAGAATGTGTCCTGCAAAGGATGAGGAGAGAACAGATTTTATCCAGCTTTAAAGTGGGGGTAAGCAACACATACACACGCACACGCACACACACACGTACACGCACATACACACATATGCAAACATGCACGTATATGCACACACACTCTTGCGCACGCACGCATATGTACACACAGACACAAACGCACATACTCCCCCTCATGCATGTGAACATTTTATGCGTGCGCACACACACTGTACATTAAAAATAATGAAGAAGCAGTCTGTCTGGCCTCATGTTTACGGGGTATTCATAAACGCTATGATGCAGAAACGCAGGACCTTGGGGCTGAGAGATGCATTGTGGGTAGCTTGAAGTTTCAACATTTTCAGAAGGAGGGGAAAGCGCAGTACAGTGATTTTGAGGTTTGTGGACACCTGCATTTGTGAACCTAATTAGAAAGGGATGATATTCCTCGGGTGTCATGTCATGGCCTTTCAGATGCCTGACTATGCTTGGTCCAGAATGCCATTTTCATGATGGGGTGAATCCCCATGCTTTTAAGCAGAAAGAAAATGCCTCTATTTACAGAACCAGTCAAGATCACATTGTGCTACAAAGCAGTTCTGTCATATTGATTTTCATTGGCTGTGGGGATGAATGTCACGTCGCATAAACGGTAATTGCTCTGGGCCAGCAGCAGGTGGCAGTGTACAGCTAAGAGAGAACCTCAAAAGCATTCGAGGGCAGTGCATTTCTGTCCTTCAGGCCACGTAGGAATTGCACGGACAGAGACCTGTTATGTTTTATTCTCAGATGAACGTCTTACAATAAACCTGAAAGTAAACGGGTGCTGACTTCACCACACTGAGTCAGCCGAGCTAACAGAGTTACCATTACATGCATGACATGAAACTGGACCGGACACCTCAAGCAGATCAGCCTGGTTCAGATTCCCATCCAAGCATAGGATTTTGAGCAGGGTTTTTGCATATTTTCCTCAGTCCACAGGAATTTGTCTGTGATTAAATACAATAAATCTGTGTATAGAGGCAGTTTTATGTTTGCGTCCGGCTGGCAGGTTTAAACCTGATTGTAAAATGGCTGCCGTTGGTTTGATTAATCACTCGGATGAATAATCGATTTAAGTCTGTCCCATTAGAGCTGCCATTTTCATCGCTGAAACCACGAGGGGCTGAAATCCTGCCTTTAGACTGATCATTGCTTTCATCCTTGTTCACATTTATTTTAATAACAATTACTTATATAATCCATAGCTCTTATCAGCACCATTGTCTTACTCCAGAATACAAGATGATTTCAGTTCAGTAATAATAATTTCATCATTAAAGTAAAAACTCATTGTTTTGATAATTTGTTCACACATCAAGTAAAACTACACACAGCATACATACAGTGATTCGTACATAGACCATATGTAAACATGTCACAACTAGTGTTTTATTAAACTGGGGTGCACAATGTATGGTATGTTATAACACATGCCACAGTGTCATATATCGACTGTATGCAGTTATATGAGCAAATCTTAAGACACAAATGCATTGTTTCAGCTGATTTTGTTATGTCTTAAGTAACATGGTGTTAGATGTGATTTAATAACATAATTCCCTTGCTATTATGTTCTTTATCCCTCCTATAATGACACATGAGAGGAGAGGTTATGATGCTGCAATGGCAGAAGCTGGATGGCCTGTAGTTTGGAAACTAGCAATAGGTTTGTGGGCACCCGCTAAACATGCTGTGTAATCTCCTGGAGGGGGGATTCACAGGCCCATATACACAGCAGAAGTGTCATTTATTCTAATGTTGGCATTAAATGCTGTTCTACAGTTGGTGTGAAACTGGCACACCTAAATGCTTTGATGAAATTAGACCTGTTCCCTGCACTGGCGATGGATGCATCACACATCGTCACCCCACCGTCTCGGTTTCCTGTTCGGAGTAGGAGTGTGTCCCCGGGGCGGCTGGAATGAGAGGTTTCCAGGGTGGGATATTTCCGTATTGGGAGATCAGGAACTGGCCGCATGCGTTTGCCTTCGAGGGTCTAATTCAGCCTTTATAATTAGGCCTCTTCAGCAGGGGTCCTTGTTGGGCCGAGACACACGCATTCACACTGACTTTCCTTTACTGGTGAGACAACATCCAATGCCTTGGGGACAACTCATTGTTGGAGCTGTTGTGTCATTGGTAGAACTTGTGTCATTGGTGGCGCTGCTGTGTCATTTGTGGCGCTGCTTTTAATTGGTGGAGCTGCTGTGTCAATTTCTGAGGTGTACACAATTAACTCTCTACGATGGTGATTTCTTTCAAGTTCGTGAAATCGAATTGATTTGGTTAAAATATATGTACTGTTCTTTATGGCTGCAGTGAAGGACCCAGTTTTTTAAAGAATGTTTGATTGGTTTAAATTTCATGGAAAAAATTGGCTGCATAAATAGTGGTTTGGGGTTAATGGGGTTTTGAGATAGATGAGGTGAAACCAAATTACTGCACAGTTTTGACTACATAGTACATGAGACTAGTCTAAGCAGTTAGCCATGCTTGTGCATATATTTCTAGATTTTAATATCCAGTTGTTAATGAATTGATTTGATTTTGATTACGGTTTTGTCACAGATCATTTCTGATTCTGCTCCTTGGCTGTGATCACAGGTTTTCTTGCTAAGTTATTAAATAATGTTCTTATAACATTTATGTGGCATTATGGAAATATGATGGTGTTAGAACGTGAGGGAGGGATAAGGGAGCATACATTGCATGCTGGGAAGTCAGGCTGTGTGTACTGAGTTCAGTCCTGGACGGCGCACAGGGTAAACTCAGGCCAGCTGGTACTGTGTTTGGAAAGAAACACCAGCAATTCCACAGCAATCTCACTCATCAAACAGACGCTTCTAAAACGGTGCGGCTCCATGCAGATTGTGGATCTGAGCTCTGATTTATCTTGGCCATTGTATTTTTTACATTTTTTTCCTTTTCAGAATGGTACGCTGAGATTATATTATTTTTGGCCTTTTTGGGAATATTTCTTTGGACTGTGATGAGAATGCTAATGCATATATTTAGTGGTGGAAGGAGCTCTGCACACAGAAACTAACTTGGCACATGTTAAAGGAAATAACATCTTGGCTTAAGGCTACATCAGCTCTGAAATGTTATATCATCACTTAGCTGACTTATGACCAGCCAGCGTGGGAGGTGATTACAGTCTTTAAAACTACAGACGCAATGAGCCAGTAAATATAACATGTAAATGCAAACGACAAATACTGCTGTTTGGCCATCATACAGACCCAACAAACAGACCAATCAAATATATCATACTTCTGCTTGCCCTTCACACAGACCCAACATACTGGTAAATTAAATACATCATACTTCTGTTTGGCCATCATACAGACCCAACAGACAGGCCAATCAAATGCATCATACTTTCAGCTTGGCCTCAGACAAAAACAACAGACTGGCCAATCAAATACAACATACTTCTGCTTGGCCATCATACAGACCCAACAGATGGACTAATCAAATGCATCCACCCACTGGCATTCGGTGAGACTTTTCCACACCGTTACAGCAGGGAGAACAGCTGAGTGAGTGGCTGGATTGTGATAATGGATTGGCCACTTACTCGATCCCACTTCATAAGTTAGATGTGAATATATTTAGAAGAGTCTGGAGACATCAGGGTTGAGGTATATAATCTTAGGGCGAGTGACTAAGTTGCTAGGGGTGTTTAGCCTATGTATTGATAGATTGATTGGACTGAGAAGATCTTCATGAACTCATAAAGGTTCTGAGAGTACCGTGTCTTGCAAGAGTCCGTTCGAATAAACATTTCACCTCCAGTCGAACAACTTTGTGCAATGATCTGTGACCTATTGATCGATCATTTAAATCAATTGAACGGATGTGCTCGCCTGTCCGTCCCTCCGTTAATAAATTCATCATCTGTCTCTCCAAAAGCGCACCAATTTGTAACATTGTGGTGTGACTCCAGAGAAATTATTAGATATGCAATATAGAACTTTTTCAATCACCCGCAGGGTGCTGTGGTGAATCTAATCTTGTTCCATTGGCCTATATTTCTGCCCACGTACGGTGAGTGCAGCACCTACACCTCACAGTGCTGGGATGCCTAAAAACACTGCCCCCTCTGCCTGCATCTACACCTCACAGTGCTGGGATGCCTAAAAACACTGCCCCCTCTGCCTGCATCTACACCTCACAGCGCTGGGGTGCCTAAAAACACTGCCCCCTCTGCCTGCATCTACACCTCACAGTGCTGGGATGCCTAAAAACACTGCCCCCTCTGCCTGCATCTACACCTCACAGCGCTGGGGTGCCTAAAAACACTGCCCCCTCTGCCTGCATCTACACCTCACAGTGCTGGGATGCCTAAAAACACTGCCCCCTCTGCCTGCATCTACACCTCACAGTGCTGGGATGCCTAAAAACACTGCCCCCTCTGCCTGCATCTACACCTCACAGTGCTGGGATGCCTAAAAACACTGCCCCCTCTGCCTGCATCTACACCTCACAGCACTGGGGTGCCTAAAAATGCTGCCCCCTCTGCCTGCATCTACACCTCACAGTGTTGGGATGCCTAAAAACACTGCCCCCTCTGCCTGCATCTACACCTCACAGTGCTGGGATGCCTAAAAACACTGCCCCCTCTGCCTGCACCTACAACTCACAGCACTGGGGTGCATTAAAAGACTGCCCGTCTGCCTGCACCTACACCTCACAGCACTGGGGTGCATTAAAAGACTGCCCCCTCTGCCTGCATCTACACCTCACAGCACTGGGGTGCAGTAAAAGACTGCCCATCTGCCTGCATCTACACCTCACAGTGCTGGGATGCCTAAAAACACTGCCCCCTCTGCCTGCATCTACACCTCACAGCACTGGGGTGCATTAAAAGACTGCCCGTCTGCCTGCATCTACACCTCACAGCAATGGGGTGCATTAAAAGACTGCCCGTCTGCCTGCAGTAACCAGAGAGAAAGTGTGTCGGTTATATAACCGAATGACTGGAGGGGTCCTCTTGCATTTTGATGATGTCAGAGGCTGGCAGGGTGTCACCTTTGTGTGTCGCTTCTGTCCTCCTTCAGAGCTGGACTGTTTTATGCTTCGACTTCTCTCAAGAGCAGCTCATGTGATAATGTCTCAACAGTGATGTAAAATATGTTCTCAAAAGAAAGTTATCAGCTCAGTTTTTGCATTTGAAGAAGTTTGAACCAAAACGGCAAGCTAATTGTGTTCAATACTGAGAAACTGATGATATAGGCTATTGAGTCTGCTTTTTTTCAGCCAGATGAATACCAATTGTATGAAATTGGGCCGTGCTGAAGTTTTGTAACGACTGGTGGGTCAGACCCCCCCTCCCCCCAGGCTTGCAGAGACACACCTTCATTTAAATCTGAATGGATAGACAGTCTGGTTCTTTACCTCATCTCTTTACCTCTGTAACACACACACTGTTAAGTAGTTCTGTAAGTGGACAGCAGGTAATGGGGTATTTTGAATGCCAGATAAGACCTTACTGTTGTGCTTCACCATAAAAACTCCAATAGAAAAATCTAGCAATGTAAATGCATGACAGCAGAATCATAGTAACAAAATAATGACGTAAAGAGTCGGGCGTGCGTGTTGCGTCCCTGTTATTTCTCTGCCTCACAAATAAACGAGCAGCTCTTACGAATAGTACTAAATTGACTGTGTTTTGTTTTGTCCTAGGGACAAGCAGCTGGCGTGCGATGCGCCTTTCAACGCGTATCTTACAGCTGAACTAAAAACAGCCGTTTGCAGCGGCGTGAAACCGTCTCTCCGCCACTTGTTCTCTCGCGGCTCGCCGAGCCTTTGAAAACTGCGAAGGGCGCGTGACCCGTGCGTTCTTTGTGCTCCGTTCTGTTCTCCATTAAAAATTCCCGCTGTGAAATGCGGCTTCAGCTGGAGTCGGTTGTGTTAAGCTGCACCTGGTGCTGGGATTCAGGCGGCTGTACTCTTGGGCCCCCGGCTGTCCCAGGGACTGACTACTGCTGTGTCATCATCACTATTCAGAGGGATGGTGGGTGGGAGGGAGAAATCCAAAGGGAATAATTCTGTAAATTTCAGTTCTTGTAATCTCAGTATAGTTTTGTGTTCTCAGTTTTACAGCAAATATGCCACAGTTCCTTTGATTAATGCCCCGTGCTCTGTCTGTGTTCATATTTCTTGGCACCATTTTGTACAAAAAATGCACTTATATAGCACCGTGGTGGCGCAGCCGTAAAAGCGCCGACTTTCAGTCGGTGCAGTTGCACACTGAGGATCAGGGGTTCGCACCTCTGGTCCTGCCAGACCCGAGTATGGACGGTGCCTCAAGGGAGTGGAAATTGGCGGCTGCTCCCGGGGTGGGGGGAGGGACTCAGCAGGGGAGAATCGTCACACACAAGCGGCCCCGGGCGAGTTGGAGTCGCGGTCAGGTGCTTCAGGAGTCGCTCCCTGAACAGGACGTGGCGCCCTCCTTCCTACTACCGGCTGGCAGGGTTGTGTAGCGGCACGTTCTCAAGCGTGTGCTGAATTGAATAATGGGGAATTGAATAATATAGGCTACAATTGGCTACCAAATTGGGAGAAAAACAGGGAAAAACATCTGAAACAAATTATTATAATTTTTTTCATTAAAAAAAAAAAAGAAGAGAAAATTTACTTATGTGAGTTTGGGTGTCGATGCTGTTTCTGAGGAAATGTTTGCTAAACCTTGGGGAATATTGAGAAATGCTCATTTTGAAACCATTGCGGAGCAATGGAAAAGGTTTATATAATTTGAATTAACATAGGAGTGTGGTCATTCAACCACTATTTATCACCGAACAATGACATAATTAAACAAACCTGAATGGATGTTATATAATAGTGTGAAACTGGTTTATACATACACTGCCTTTACATTTTTAATATTTGTTCACATATCCTTTGCATGCCATGACTTCCTGATGTCTGTGACCCAACAACATCAAAAGACTCTTGATATCTTATTTTCTGGTACTCTTACAAGCGATACTATAACGTCTCTGCATTTGAATGGATCTCTATGGGAATTGGGGGGTGGGACTAGATTTAGCTGTAACTTACACTGGAACAGTATGGAAACACATGATTTGCTAAATGGCTCATCAAGGGTCTGACGTATCAAACAAGCCTTAAATCATCACTCTGCTGCCAGAAATACAGTAGATATGGATGGATAACTTGAAGGGTTTCTTCTCCTGACTTATTTTTTCATAGAGTTCAACAGGAAAATTTGTCAGGAGAAACAACCCTTAAAGTGATCCATCCATATCTACTGCATATCTGGCAGCAGAGTGATGGCTTGTTTGATACCTCAGACCCTTGATGACTTACAGCCATTTTACCAATCATGTATTCTATACTGTTCCAGCATAATGTACAGCTAAATCTAGTCCCACTCCCCAATTCCCATAAAGATCCATTCAAATGCAGAGACGTTATAGTATCGCTTATAAGAGTACCAGAAAATAAGATATCAAGAGTCTTTTGATGTTGTTGGGTCACAGACATCAGGAAGTCATGGCATGCAAAGCCAAAGGATATGCGATCAAATATTCAAAATTTAAAGGCACAGTCAATTTAGTGTATGTAAACTTCTGACCCACTGGAATTGTGATATAGTGAATTAAAAGTGAAATAATCTGTCTGTAAACCATCTTTGGAAAAATTACTTTCGTCATGCACAAAGTAGATGTCCTAACTGACTTGCCAACACTATAGTTTGCTAACATGAAATCTGTGAAGTGGATAAAATTGAGTTTTAATGACTTCAACCTAAGTGTATGCAAACATCCGACTTCAACTGTATACGAAGACTGTGTGAAAAATCCATTTGGATTAGGAAGCGCTCAGGTTATCTGAATAACTGTGAGTCACCTGCACTGATAGAAATAGCTGTGGCGACTGCAGTAAATTACTGTTTAAACTCTAAAGCACTGGATATGTTTTGTAAAGTACCTAACGTTGCGTTTGAGAAAATTAACTGTTTTTTTTAACAGAATCCTCCATACAGGTTAATGACATCATGTGTATGTGATGCTCTTGGAATCTTCCCCTTTTTTAGGTAACAACATGCATCGGGTCTGAGAGCACTTCAAGACCCCCACCAGTTCAGCCCATTTAAATGGTGAGTAGTTGGTGGTCATTTTTTTTTTTTGGTGTGTGTGTGTGCGCGCATGCGTCCACGTGTGACTGTATGTGAGTGTGCATAGGAGTGTGCGTTTGTTTAGGCATTTGTCTAAAGCTGTTGTCTAACATTGTAATCTAAAAGACACCATTCATTGCAGTCATTTGAAATATAAAATATTTCTGCACGGTTAAATGTTATTCAGCTGTTGTTTTTTCCATCTCTCATGAAACTTGTGTGGTTGTTGTGGAGACGGTGGAGACCCAAAAGGGCACATTTGATACCCCGGTATTGTACAGGTGAGGGTATATTTCAGTAGAGTATTCGATCTGAATTTCAAATTATTTTTGTTGATGTTTGAGCAATCAAAAATGCTAGATGTGTGGGAGATATTCTGTTGACTTGCTAAGGATTTTATGCAGCAGTAAATAAAATGAAATAAAAATAAATTGCATTGCTATATCTGGGAATGCAACATGCAGTCCAGTTAACAGCTTAATGCAGTTCCAGGGGATACTAAACCACTTTATATTTCATGAAGCCTATAAACTGAAAGGCAGTAAAATGCTGACCTTGCATGCTGGAACGGGTCTCACTGAAGATACCATAGCTTATATTCTTATATTTCACAGAAAGTAACTAAAATGTTCCATGCTATTACATTGGATGCCAACAAAAAGTTTATGTACAATCTATATTCATTTTAATTTAATCTAAACATTATATGCAGCACTTCTAATATGCATAAAATGAATGTTTTTTCTCTAGCAATTGCAAGTACGTCTTTCAAAAAGCAAACGCAGAGAACACTGATATGACTTATACCTTCACATTGTGCGTGCGGGCGGGAGCGGGCAGTCAGAGTCAAGTTTGTGGGATAAACACGGGATGATAAACGGCATTTCATATATTACAAAAAGAAAGACTGTATGAAATGACATTGCTTAATCATGCATGTACAGAGTAGACCATAAAACCAGTTTACGAATAGAAAGTACCCCCCACACAGTTCAAAGTCAAAACACACCTTGGCCCTGCCCACAGAGAGAGACACCCCCCCCCCCCCCCCCCCCCCCCCACTGCTTCCACAGACCTTGTTGTGAACGTGCAAGTTTTCTAGATACCATTGTAGGATTACAGACTGGTATAGCTAACATTACAGTAAAAATGTCAGTTACAAGAGTCCAGGTAAATATTTTGTCTGTTGCATCACACTGAGTTTGTGTAGCATTAGTCATGCATGGTTATAGCCTAGTAGCCGTTTCTAGCTAACGCAATATATATGCTACGACATATAACATTAGCAAACATTTCCTTCTTCCAAGAACTAGCTGTAGAATGAAGTAACGTTATCAATAATAGCAACCTAGCTGCTATTCATTATAGGTAATTACAATTGGCTGGCAAGCAGAAAGTCTAGGTAAATTAGTGTTCAAACTTTTGACCTAGCTACCTGTCCAGTAGAACATGGATCTGTCTTTAAACCAATCTGCTCCTAAACATCTCGCCACCTTCTAAAATGAGCACCTATGTTTACTCTTGTTTTTGAGAAAGCTTAATCCAATTCCCTTTTCTTTTTGTTTTCGTGAAATAGTGCCGGTGTAACAGGTCACTTCGCATTGTTGGTGAAATTTCTAGCTGGTGAACTGGCAAGGTCAATCTCATTGTTGATTAGTTTGCAACGTGAACCAGTCTATCTCTTCGATTGGTTTATGTCATAAGCCACTTTCGGGCCGAATCACTGGTTTTAGAATGCTGAATTTGAGGGTATAAACGCAGTTTATGGTGCTGAATTTCTCTCACAGCAGTTATTTCTGTGATTGCTACCGACTAAGCATGACTGTTCCCTGATATTTTTCTAAAAAAGAGTTGCGTACTCCAGCTTTAAGAATATTTTTTTTCTTGCTTTCCTGTTATGCAGTTATGAGAGTGCCCAGATACGATCATTTCATTGGTGTTGGTGATTTTCCTTCCAGAGACGCTGCAGGTGAAGCTGGTTCATGATGGATGGTGGTGTGAATGGGAACACTACGATGCGAGCGCTGGCCAGCTCTGGCATTCCAACACCACAGAGTCTGCTCGGCTCCTCCAAACTCAACCTCAAGCACCTAGACGGCAGCCTACATCAGGACACCACGCATCGTCCTGTCTTCACCAAGGTCTCCTCCTCTTCCTCCTCCTCCTCCTCCCGAGACCTGGCCAAGCATAACCAGCCGCTCTCGCAAAAGAGCGGCTCCGCCCTCTGTGGTAGCTCCGAAATTGGAAATCAAACCCAATCAGCCCTCAGGGTACCCAGGTCCAGAGAGACCCACAAGGCCGTGCTCTCCCTTGGTGTCGTGCGAGAGCTAAGGAGGGACATCAATGAGAACTGCCCGTCAGGCTACTCCAAGCATGGAGGGGTGGACAACGCTGACTCACGGGTGTCTCAATGGCTTGGCACAGGGGAGGTGGTCCCTGCCAACGTAAGCACAGTCGGGGAGAGTCTTCCCTCCGAGCTCAGAAACCAGAACCAGCTGTCCGGTGAGCCTGCATCGGTCCAGCCAAGCGGCAGTCAAAAACTGAAAACCCATCTGGAACGCACGGAGTCGGGGAGCTTCTCGGATGAGGAGATGGACAGCCCCGAAGACGCATCCCCCAAACACTGCCCTGTCCCGGCCACCCCCCTTTCCATGAGCCTAATGGGAGAAGGCATCCGCACTGATGGGTATAGAGGACACCCGCCATCCCAGTTAAATATGGCGGCTGTAGCGCCTTTCAGGCATAGGTGAGTGCTGTTGTCACTGTCTAAATACTTTACCCATCACCTTCTTGTTATTCAACCAATCATATTCTACCTGCTTAACAGGAATTAGCATGTAGGCAGTACTAATTCTAAGTCTCATTGAAATATGGATCTACTGTTTATCATACCACTCTAAATAAAGTTTAAGAATGTCTGAAATCTGAAGAGCTTATTGTGAATTTTGCTTAAATTTTTTTTGCAATGCTTCTATAATCACAAACCATGATTGTATGAACTGAAAACAATTTTTTTTTTCTTCCATTTCGGTTTCTCCTCAGCTAAAAATACAGTTTAAAAGTATGCTTTCATCAGCATTCAGTCCTGATTTTCTAGTTTCTAGTTCTCTCTGTCCCCACTGGCCCGGTTTTGTACTCTGAATCTCTCAAACATTAAGTGAAGAGGACCTATTTTAACATTTATAAAGTTGCACTGGGCCATTGCATGCCAAAAAATTGTGGCAAAATAACAAAACAACTACCAGCTGGTCTCTCCAAGCCCATATTTCATGAAATCTTCTCTGATCAGATGGGAAGAGTGCTCTTTGATTTCTAGACTAATTGGGCTAAAATTAATTAAACTGACACGGAAACCTGCTGATGCTTGATATTATAGATAATATTCTGAACATTCCAATCATGCTTTTCATAAGTGAAGTCCAATGCAGTGCTGCTGTAGTGTTGTCTATGCCAGTGGTTAGGTCGGTCCTGGGGCCCCCTTGTGTATTCTGGGATTGCAACTGTGGTTGGAAAGAAAAGAAAAGCTTAATGAAATATCATGAGATGTGGCGTATGGGGGGATGTCCTGTTTCTCAGACTGCAGGTTCGGGGGAATAGTGACCTTTCAACCCTGAAGGAGCTCAGTGAGTACTACTCTGATGCCACGGAGGCGCCGTCCTGTAAGGACCTGGGTGAGTCTCACGCTCACATTCCACACTCAAAGGGTCCAATAAACCCAGGAAAAGCATTTGGTTGGACACATTTAGCGTTTATTAAATTAGCCTTGTGTGGGGCCTCTGACTGAACATTCTCTCTGGCTTCATCTTTCTCATTCCGAGTGCTGCGATTCTGGTACCATAGAGTAGCATATTATACTTTCCATGGATGTGCTACAGAGTTTTTGTATGATTATATAAAATTATAACTTTAGATAGTTTAATATTAGTTTAATATTCTGCTTATGCTCGGGAAAATTGCTCACATGCAGACACACAATTTTGTTAATTTCTAGTTTTCATAAAATGGAACTGATATCATAAAAATAACAGACTGATATCTTGCAGACTATACCCAGGCTAGATGGCAGTTTTTGTATTCATGAGGGTTTTGTGATATTTACAGGGAGTTACCTATACTTTAATTGTTGTGACCACCCCAGAAATTGTTGTGACCACTGACTTCCTGTTCTGGATATTGAACTTCCTCATCTGGATTTTGTATGTAGGCCGCTGGGCTGCTAAGGGCTGCGTGCGGAAAGAAAAAGGAAAGAGTTTAAGCTTAACGTGTGGATCTGATCCAAGAAGCCCTGTGCTTTTCTCACAATAGGGGATATTTCTCAGAGCAACTGGAGCAAGATGTTGTTCATCTTTGGAGCTCCAGTGATAAAATCTGAAGTATAACTCAATTTTAGCATAACTCTGTTTTGCCAAAGAAAGTGATGTCATGTTGGGGGATGAGTGACAGTGTGGTATAGTGGTTAAGGAACTGGTCTTGCAACTTAACTATTGCAGGTTCAATTCCCAGTGGGGCCAATGCTGTTGCATCCTTGTGTGAGGTATTTAACCTAAATTGCTTCAGTAATTAATTGGGCGTGTAAATGGATTGTACGTAAATCGTGTAAGCTGTGTGAGTTCTGGATAAGTACACCTGCAAAAACGAATGTTGAATGTTACAGATATTTGTGCTAAACTGATTGCAGTTGAGATGCATATACGTATATAGGGACACTTTTGCGTTTCACAACATGCTTGTTCTTTTGAGGGGATAATGGAGAATTTGAATTCTGCTGACATATTTATGATCACCATTATTTTGTCCACTTTAATGTCAAACCAGTGAGTCAGTCAGGTGCAGTGTATCCTTAAATGGAGAACTATCAGAGAGCACATTAAGGAGTGCATTACTAACCAATTATAGTTACTGTATACTGTATATCCAGTAAGTTAAATTGGCAGTGATTCCTTAGCAGCATAGTAATGTTAAGGTGACCGTGACATAATCAATGGAATATCAGTTTAGTTAATGTGATGAATGTATTCTAGATCTGAGACAGAGATGTCGTAATATAATACTTATGGAGCTGTGTTTAGTATTATATAAATAATTTACTCTGAAGAGGAAACGCTGTCTGTCCTCTGTTCATTTTACCCATCCAAGGATTTATCGCTCCCTTGGAAATTAACGGTAAAATTTTTTATTCCATACTGCCTTTTTGCAATGTTTGGGAACCTCCGGTCACGGCTGGCTATTCTTTTAGATTCGCCCTTCCTTATTTTATGAATCATGCAGCCACGTCTCTGGAGAAAAGCTCTGTTAGTCTGCGTGTCCCAGCATTTGGATCGCAGCCACTTTGTCTTGTCTTCATTCTCGGCTCATACACAGTCCATTGGAAACTGAATTTATGCCCCTGTCAGCTGGAACTGGCATTACTGCATCGGTGCACAGGATTTGGAAACCTGTAGAATTCGGAATACAGTTCCAACAAGCACCTTTCTCACACATAAGTCAATTCTTATGTTATTTTATTGTCTAAAAAGAAAAAAAGACAGCCGCACATCAGAATGCCATTGGGGCATGGATATTCAAATCCGGCCCTCAAATCCGGCCCTTGTTTTCCTTTTCTCTGATTGGCTAAACTATCTTCACACCTGACTCCCAGGTAAAGGGAGGGTGGAAAGCCAGCAGTTCTCGACCTTTGCAGACTCTGATTTCAGTAGTGCCCCCAAGGTGTGGAATCATGACCGTGCCGGTGTGCCAACTGTCGCCAGGACAGTCAGCTCCCCTCCCCCCTTTTCCGGTCACAGATAGTGTTGTCTGCACAGTGCACACCCCTGTTACATTCCATTATATTAAGTTTCGGTATTTAGCAGACACTCTTGTCCAGACCAACTTTCACAGCTTACATTCTGTGTATACACTGAGTTCCTTAATGACTGTTAGTCTGTGCAGTCTGCACCCTGTGATGGGACTGGCCTAAAAAATCACAAGGTACGTGGTTAGAAAGACAGAAGGCAAATGCACAGCTTCAGCTTGCCTGTCCAACAATCTTGTTCGACGTCAGGAGCCTAAATAAGCACTGAAGCTGTTTCCCCTGAAGCCGCTGCTGCCAGGCTGTGGGCTGTGAGCTGCCTTAATAACAGTCATTTTCAGACGAGAGAAAATACGAAAGGCTTGGGAAGGATTCATGAGAGAAAAGAGCTGGCTGGTGCCATAGGATCTCACTGCAGAGGACCAGTCTTTGCAAGTCGAACCTGTGCCCGGATCTCCGACCTCTGCCTCTCACTCGAGCGACAGACCCAGCCATTGTGGAACCATTCCATTCCGGAAGGCATGGAATTCCGCTGTTCTGTTCTTATGTATCAAACAATATGTGTTCAGGCAAATTACAGGCCCTGGGGTTTCAACCACAGAGTCAAAGTCCGCTAGGGATGGGAATAATTGTAGGAAAGGGAATAAAATTAGACACAATGATACGCCCAATTCGTACCGTACACAGCGATGTGATACAAAGTTAAACACAGTGTTTTGCAGATCAACCATTCTGTGAGCCCTTGTTTACTGTGTCACACTCCTCTGTGTTCCACTAAAGCTAAACGAAAAAATATCACGCCCGTATACTGTGCTTTTCAGTAAAGATATCACGCCAGTATACTGTGCTTTTCAATAAAAATATCATACCAGTATACTGTGCTTTTCAATAAAGATATCACACCAGTATACTGTGCTTTTCAGTAAAGATATCACACCAGTATACTGTGCTTTTCAATAAAGATATCACGCCAGTATACTGTGCTTTTCAATAAAGATATCACACCAGTATACTGTGCTTTTCAATAAAGATATCACGCCAGTATACTGTGCTTTTCAATAAAGATATCACGCCAGTATACTGTGACACATCTCACCTACAAGTATAGCTGTGTGTCTGTGTGCCTGGATAAGAAGCTGAAGGCTTGATGACTTAAGGAGCTGAAATGTTGAGGGCTAAAGTGGAAGTGGACTGAGACAGACTGGCTGATGAACTGACATATTTGATGGCAGTTTTCCAAGGGCAGGTAGTATGGCCCATATCTCCTGGAAGCAGTCCTTTACACCTTCTTTTCCTGAATGGAATAACATATGGGAAATCTATCTGGAAGTGCATTGTAGTGTAGAGTGGTGCAGGGAGTTTTTCCTTGCCACTGTCGCCTTAAGCTGGGGACACATTACACGACTTTTCCAATCGTAAGCAACAATGAAAAGAATGAGTAGCACACATTTAACAACTGTCATATGCAGATTTTTAGTCTCTTCTGCCGCACATGCATAACGATAGCTGTTTTTGAGGAGCACAAATCTAAAACACAGAATAGACGGATGCAGTTCTCTCGCATGGACACTAGACCTGCACTCACGAGAATGTATTTTTTCCGATATCTTGAAACCAAAACAAACATGGAGCCTATACAGCTTGCAACTTTGTCAGTATTGTTGTTGTAACTTGTGGAGTTGACATTGTAGCTTATAGACACTCATGTGTATGCCACAAATCCACAAGTCGCTCCTCATTTTTAGTATTCCAAAAAACATGTTTATTCGGCTCAGCCATCCGCACGTTGGATTTGATGTTTACTTCCGTATTTTTACACCTCTTCCTTCCTCTGTTGCAAACTCAATTTTCATTGGCTATTGAAAATTTCCATAGTGATTTTAGTCTTTGACCATCGCAAACCACAGGATTATGCCAAGACTAACCACGATAAAATCAAACGTTTGATAAAATCGTGGCGTTCCCGACTGGGATCGTAGGAGACAGACTACAGTCTTTCACTCCCACACACATAACGATTACAGCTGCGACTTTACAGGGCGACTACCTGGACTGCCCTGGACTACCACAGACTCTGCCCGATCTCAAATTGTTGCCAAATCGGGCAAAAAAAGTTTGTAATGTGTCTCCAGTTTAAGGCATACTCTTTGGGGGGATCTTCGTAAAGCTGAATTGTGACAATGCCCTTTGTAAAAAGTGCTGTGCAAATAAAATTTAATTGAATTGAATTGAATATAACGTGGACAGTGGAGAGGTGTCGTCTGTGGGGTTAAGGGGGTATGATTGGCTAAACTATCTTGGATATGGTACAACTCCTGGGAATGTTCCCTGGCATGGCTACTTTCTGTGCCTTAGCCCAGATTCATGGTTTTATGGTCTGTGAAGACAGATGGGTCCGATAGTGTCAAGTATCATGGGTTTGAAATTGTGCTTTTGTGTATTGTCTTTAAACAGTTGGATATTATATGTACTGTATGTTATTCAGTGCGTCTTGTCGTGTGTGAGTATTTGGTGTAAAACTATAAGTTCAGGGACACATGCAGTGTGCAGTTACAACTTAGTCATTGTTGTGTCAAGTTGCTGAGCATTATTTCTGTATCTGATTGTAGTGAAAGGGCCTTTAAATGATTTCATTTCAGAAGCAAAAACAGAAATGCATACAGTGAGACATTCTGTGTGTTTGGCCTTCAGCTATATGCTTTTCTGGAGTTCACCTTGAAATACCCTGCAGTTTTTCCAGACAACTTATTTTCGGATTCTTATCAGGTTTGCATGTTGCATGATTATCACAAAATAAACATCTGATGAGTATGTTTAGGAAACAGTCATAGGTGCTCTTTAATTGTTTGAACTAGGTTATGTTTCACTTGATGTGTCCAAATAAACATGCTCTTCGGATTGTATTTTCTCATGGTCATGATTAGGTTGCTTTTTAAATTAGTAGTGGGAGGATTTTAGCATCAGGTCTGGATTACAGGATGACAGAAAACTGCATGCTGCACAACTGTACTAACATTCAGATTTGGGACAGATCAAAATATATTACTTTAAATTTTTTATAACATCCTGCGACTGCTCACAGTCATTTTGATGCAGTGGTTTTAATAGCTGTTCAAAATCAGCCTTGACAGATATGTAACCTTTCCAAAAGCGTGTCCTCTCTTAGTCTCTTACTCACACACACACACACACACACACACACACACACACACACACTGTGAGTACACTAGATAAGAAAATTAAGTAGGCAAAATGTTCTCTAAATGTAGTTTACTTAAAATCCCTGGATGATATACTTATTTCCGGGTTTTCGTTGATAATAGTATGGAGGGTATTTTTTGTATACTGCATGTCACTAAACGGTATGCAGTAAGCAGTACAAAGTATGCTAGTACAGAGTACACAGGATGCAGTAGATAGGGCTCTGATTCGGAAAGAGGCTGCACCTGTAGTCAAAGTGCTTGAGGTTCACTCTCAAACTGCTTCCTTTGTCGATTAATGTATGCAACAGCTGAAATGCCCAGTTCCCAGAATAAATAACATGCATTAAAATTTGAGCAGTTATGCTTTGCTCCCTCCCGCTGGATACCGCGTGCAGTGCACAGGCTTCATACACAGCTATAATGTGGAGAGAGGGATGCGGGCTGCGCGGTTTCCATGGAGCACGCGACTGCAGCGGGGCATTGTGGGATACTCCAGGGAGATGTGTGAGCAGTATGGAGAAATATGCCCAGCTAAGGGATCATGGTGAAAGTGATAAACCACAGTTTACAGTCTACTGAATAGGGGAGAACAAATATGGTTTTTCCTCACTGAGACCACAAAAACATAATTACAGAACCATGTCCCCACACAGCTTGTAAAGTATAAAGGGCATTGAGCTGCCACAAGCTGGAGTGCCCGGTTTACTAGGTCCTGTTCACAGTCCTGTTTGCTCCTAGTTAAACCTCCACACACTTTTCTCTGGGCCTAGCATCGTTTGTTCTGCCCAGTTCAGTTAGGGTAGAGTTGGCCGTTTTATCTGACATACTTTTGAGTCTTATGCTGAATGGCTGCTTTATTATTAGTCTATTACTAGATTAACTAGGTCTGACATAATAATTAAAGAGGAAATTTGACACTTACCTTAAGTAATGCTTAATGTCACATAGCCAAATGGTATTCAAGTCAATCCCATGATGCATTTCCGCAGCCCTAGATCCAAGTCGTCTCCCACCGCTATATCCTCTGCTGATAGCATATATGGACATGAATAAACCCAGATGAATTAACTTTGATGATAAATGCTATCAGTAAGATCGAAGAAAGGATTATTCATTGTTATAGATCATTGTTACTAAAATATCACTGGGTTATGTGCTTTATGTGAACAAGAAATGGATGAGTCTGGCAGACACAACACTGCTTCATCTGGCAGGAAATTCTTATTTCCTAAACAATAACATTTCATGTTTTTCTGGGAATGTGTTGGGTTTTTATGAATCCTTGTATAAACACGAGAGATAAAAATGGATATCTGGCTTTGTTTCGTTACCAACTATTTTGATTAATTCTGGTGACTTAAGTGATATTTTTTCCCTTTGTTGTAAAGCTTGCGGTTCCTCTCGTTCTCACGACATTATGAAAAGAGTGGTTGAGGTTTATTAGCATTATGGCTCATAGATCATGTCCGTACCACTATTCGGCCACTCATTAATCGATTAAAAGTCAAACTATCTGAAATTACCTTTCCTGCTCAGTCAATAAAAATATTCCATTATTGACTGTACTAATGCTGTTATTATGGAAGATTGCATTTTAATATATTGACTGAAGATAAATATAGTGGCTGAAAGTCATAAGAAAATTAGGTCAGTTTTTTTTTTATATTATTAATTTTCAGTCAGTCTGGGTGTTTAGTCATGGAAATAAAGTGAATACAAGCTGAACACATTCAGATGGTAATAGCAAAGTGTTCTTTTGAAGTATTGATCAAAAACAAAATGTGTGTGCGTGTGTGTGTGTACACAGACATAGAGTCTGTCTAGTATAATCTTGATGATAACATTGGGTCCATGCTTTTCCTAGAAAATATCCTTGGATTTGAGCCAACTGCATTGAACTGTAACTGTAACTGTTACTGAATATGTATACACATCGCATAAGAAGGGAGAGAGAGAGAGGACCAGAACAAAGGGATCTACTGAGCAGCAACAAATAGTGGAAAAATGGGGTATGTGATTGTACAGTAACCCACTGGAAGGTTTCCAGTTTTTAACAGGAGGATTGTAATTTATCACCAGCCCCTTAGGTTTCACACTTTTACACTGAGGTGCTGGGAAGCATCTTGATGTGATACGGAGAGGGGGAGAGAAGGAGACGGAGAGCAGAAAGGAGGGGGTTGAGGGAGTGTGGAAGGGGGGAGGGATTACTGCTGTCTCTTTCTCCTCTGTCATTCGGATGCGGAGAGGTTCAGAGGAAAGGAGGGTCCAGCGAAGGGAGGAGAGAAACGGAGCGGGGGACGGAGAAAGAGAGAGAGGGAGAGGGAGGGAGGGAGAGAGGGCAGCACTGAAGCAGCAGCAGCAGCTGTAGTCGTCTGAGAGACGAGAGGAAGAGGGGAGCTGGACCAACAAAACGAGCAAAGCCGAAACGGGGATTACAAAAGACCATCGTCTCGCTCCACCACCTATTTATATCTGTCTGCAGCATTTCTGTCACTGCCCTTCACTGCCTGTCCTTCTCACAAAGAGAAGAGAGGGGGAGAGAGAGAGAGAGACGGTGAGTAGAAAAAGCAGAGAGAAAGACATTTGGGTGGGAGAGAGATAGACAGTGGGGGAGAGAGATAAAGACTGGGGTGAGAGAGAGAGAGAGAGAGAGAGAGAGAGAGATTGCTGCTGTTGTCTTTTCCCCTTGCCTCTGCACTGATGCTGTTAAATGGATCCACACAGGGGGGATTCTCAGGACTAGTGTGAGAGGCAGAGGCGAGGACCTGAAGACGGAGCCCGCGGAGGGCACGAGGGCGTACGGCCAGGTGGACGGAAAAGGAGCCGGAATGGCGGCCAAGCGGGGCAAGCCGGGGGTGCCACAGGGGGGCGCCCCGCGCGGTGAGCTGCGGGTGTTCCGCGCGGGCAGCTCCGAGGGCCGCCTGCCCGTGTCGTCCAACCTGCGCAAGCAGAAGTCCCTGACCAACCTGGCGGTGCTCACCGACGCCGAGAAGAAGATGCAGCTGTACCAGCCAGAGTGGCGTGACGACATGTGCAAGCCGGGTACGGGCTCCCTCAGAGCGGGCAAGCCCAAGAACGCCACGCCCGGAGGGCCCGCCCCGCTCTCCCGAAACCTCTCCAAGTCAGAGCACTCCCTCTTCCAGGGGAAGCCCCGCCCCTTCAGCCCGCTGGCGGCGCCCGCCGCCCTGGGCAAGCAGAGCCGCATCCCCCGCGGCCCCTACGCCGAGGTCAAGCCTCTGAGCAAGGCCTCCGACGACTGCAAGTCGGACGACGAGATCCTGTCCGGGAAGGCCAAGGCGGAGGAGAAGAAGCCGCAGGCGGGGGGTCCCGGGGAGTCGGGGGCCAAGGGACAGCCCTTCCTGAAGGTGGACCCCGAACTGGTGGTGACTGTGCTGGGGGACCTGGAGCAGCTGCTCTTCAGCCAGATGCTGGGTGAGTACCGTCCCCCTCGTCCACCTGCACCCCAAAGCCTCTGCCTTCTGCGACGAGGAAGTCCGCACATGACGGACTGACTCCCACTTCCCTGTCCGTCGGCATGGCTGCCACGCCCCCCCCCCCCCCCCCGCCCCTCCAGCTGTCCCTGCAGACAGCGTGGTGGTAGCAGAGCTCCATTGTTCTGAATGGAGCTGATCTTTGTGCAGCTTTGATCGATGAAATACCTCCGTTTTTATAATTAGCCGTTTCTCACTTTTAATATTTTAAGCATCATGTCGAGGCATCGTCCGCCTAGAACTCGCGCCCCGAGACAGATTCTGATCCGTTTTGTTTAAAAGGAGCTGCAGTCGGAATATTGTGGCCATCGTTTGCATTAAAAATTGACTTTAAGCGTACGTACCCTAATATAGCCAGTGAAACATGGGATGATGTATTTTTATACAAGCATTATTGAAATTAGATTTTATTTTAATTTTGAGCATCAGCCCATCCTGTGCTCAGACATGTCTGATGTGATGCGGTTACTACAGGCACTGGACTGCAGCATGGCACAGGAGTCACAGAGTATGCTGTGCTGTGTCTTGTGTCGTACATCGGCTCTGAGGAAATGGGGATGTTTGTAGAAAAAAATTAAATAAAGGTTGGTCCCCGGAAAACAAACCAGGGCACATTGGTTTAATTTTGGTCTGTGATATATTTAGACTCCCCTCATAATTACATTCATCACTGGCTGCTGCCACATGATGCCACGCCCCCCTCTCTTATGCAGGAAACCGTGAGAGAAAAATGGGGGAGGTGATGGGCTGTCTGTCTGCATGCCAGTCAGAAAGTATCCCACTGCACAGATGAGCTGCTGGTTTACATTCAGGAGACTGTTTCTGCTAAGATGTAAAGAAAAATAAATTTTTATCCCCAGTTTACAATATACAGTAGCACATTTGTGACTGGGGAATGTACAGTGGTGTAGTTATTACTCTCAAAAGTCAGAAAGGCCTGTTTTGTTGCATTTTCCACAGTTTAATAGCAAAATCCACCGCACATGTTTGCATCCATTTGCTCCCTTGCAAAACCACCCCCATTATCTACTCTGAGTGTGTATGAAAAACCGGACTGAGGGGTGTGCATAGGGGATTATAATGTGATTCATAAATTCAGCTCACTTGACTTACTATACTTCCTGAACTACTTTGTATGCTCTACAGCAGGGGTCTTCAACCTTATCCTGCAAGGGCCGGTGTGGGTGCGGGCTTTTGTTCCAACCAAGCAGTTACACACCTGATTCTACTAATCAAGGTCCTCAGCAAAGACTCTAGTGATTGATTAGTAGAATCAGGTGTGTAACTGCTTGGTTGGAACAAAAGCCCGCACCCACACCGGCCCTTGCGGGATAATGTTGAAGACGCCTGCTCTACAGGCTGGGCTCAGATATTTTCTTCTTTATTTTAATAAAAATTTTTTCCCCATTTTTTTGGGAAATCTTGACATGGCCCTACTGAACTCGGTTTGTGTCATTCCGTTTCTACCTTTTTGATTTGCCCGTCTCAAGGTATTTATGAGATACCAGAGGCTCTAGTCTTCGCCCATCACATTCCAGCGCCCTTGTAGTTTGATTCTTTTGGATCCACTGCAGCAAAATCTCATCAGAGCCACTGATGGGCCATGACGGGATGCTAACGGGATGCTAACGGTAACTCAGAGCCTCAGCCTGAGACTGAGCTCCTGCCAGTGAATATCTGTGGGTCAGGAGGTTAATGAATCCTAGCTCGTGCCCTGTTTCTGCGCAAAACGATTTTGTCCAGATGGCTTCCATTCAATCCTGCTCTGCTCCCTGATTCACTAATGCCATTTTGATTCACATATTGGGTTAGCATCATTTACCGTTATGAGATTTAGGGCTAATTGCTACTCCATTGTCTTTTTCTGAACTGGAAGGGTAATATGAAGGGGAATGTGAAGGCGGCAGTGTAGTGCAGTGGTTAGGGAACTGGGCTTGGGTGTGGGTTCCATTCCCAACTGGGGTGCTGCTCTTGTCCCCTTGAATAATGCACTTGAAATGATTAAGCTTAAATTAAGTAATGATTTCATTAAAATATCCAGCTGTAGAAATGAATTGTAAAAAATAAAAACTTTCTCTGGATAAGGGCATCTGCTAAATTCTTAAATGCATTGGCATGTAGTGAATGTCTCTCCTTACAATTAAAGATGAATTTATACTTGATTCCATGCAGCAGTCCACATTGTGATCTTCATATGTGTGGCATGTGCAGGTGCTCCATCTGGACCAGTCCAGCCATTCATATTTTTAGGGGGGCGGGTGGGGGGCCAGTATAAAACAGGCAGTGGTAGTATGAGCTCGTTTTCTCCACTGCAGTACTCGAGGGCAGGTTTCCTGAGTGTTTTGGCATCCTCTCTAGGAATTTGTGGGACTCCGTGGATGCAGAGTGCTGTAATTGAGATCTACTTCTCTTCTGATCTTGGAAGATGCTGCATTCAAGCATCAACTATTGGAGGCCGGAATCCAGATTTGAACCAGCATATTATTAAAGTGATAGTTAACTTTCTGGGGTTTAAAAATGATTACTTCAGTTTTAGAATCAGCTTTTAGATAGGCTCAGACAGTTTTTGTGTGCGATGAAGGATATTTGATGTAAGTTTCTGATGATTTGATGGCTTTTCAGTGGCTGCTATTGGGGCGTTTGGGCGTTTGTGGTCTACTGAAAGAAAATACACTTCAAGTGACTCCACAGCAGCTATACAACACGATGTTATGTTTCCAGAGGCTGTACATATGAAGGAATTCATTTTACAGTGTTTATTCACAATTATAAATGTGAACCGGTACTTCCTTCCTTCAAAACAGTGGTGTCAAGTTGCAAGCGCCATCGGACAATAACCAAAAATAATATTAAATGTAGTGCTTTGAAGAATAATTGGGTAATATACATAGGTACAACCTCTGCAGGCATGACATTGCTGTACATACTGATACGAAGAGATGGAACCGTGCGCTCAACTGAAATGGGAAAAGTATTTTGTACTTTCTTGGAAAACAGCTGGATTGATGATGGATAGAACAGGAAATATTATTTTTAAACCCCTTCTTTGCTAAAGAAACATTGACTGAGACGTTGCTATTAATGACTGAATGTGTCCTCACACAAGGAGTATTTGCTAAAATGCTTCATTTGATTTTATTTAATTGTTTTTATTCGTGAAGAAATGCTGGCTGACCTTTTATGTTTGCTAATGTGGTCTTATTTTTGCTGCTGGGGTTTTCCAAGCCATTACACTATACACTGTCCTCAGCCCAAATGGCTCCCCACCACAGCTGAACGTTATTATCCATTTATAATAATATATTTGTGTATCACCAATGTCGTTGAAGATTTATGGCCTAGTGTCTAATCATTACATTTGAGTGTTGCTGCAGGAAGATTGAAATACCATTCATCAAGGCCATCAGTTTATTATTATTATTATTATTATTATTATTATTATCCTGTTGACCTCATTAAAATATAATTTGAATATGAATAAGAAAGGTCTGCATGTGACTTTCTCTCTCTATCACTGGAGAGTCTGAGAAGAAGTCTGCATACGGTCATAACCTGGATTCTGATTATTCAACCCTCCTTCCTACAGTTTGTTATGGATTGTTAGTCACATGCAGTCTATTCACCGCTTCTCAGTATGCATAAGGGTAGCAAACCAGGTTTTATCATAAACATGCGTGGGGTTTTCTTAGAATATTTTCTGTGATTGAAAGTATTAAGTTACACAGTAAAATGGTCAGTGCTAATTCTGCTCCAACAGTTTGTGTAGCAGAAGTCCACAACACAAATACATGTACACTACAAGTGTAAAATGTTCTTTATTATGGTTGATTTTACACTGTTTTGCTGTGTAGGCATGTATGTGCATGTGCTGATAACAGCTTATCAGCTATTTACAGAAATCAACATTTTCTTCTTTTTTTTTTTTTACTATGTGGCATATTGCAACTATATTCTCTAGCACTGATGTATTGATGTACTGATGAGGCCTTTGTTTTGTCTTGCCGTTTGTCATTCAGTAGTCACTGAGTGTGTAATGTTGTTACGGCCCTGGCTAATGTCACTTAGCGCGCACACAAAATGCTAATGTAATTTTGCCTCTCAATCTAATTTCTCACAGGGCTCAGGAAAGAGCCCATTGAAACGGCAGCATCAACCAGAGCACTCGTATTGTTTAAAGTAGATATGGCAGACCGATGGCCTATGCAGTCTGCATCTGAACTTGATAATGTGGAATTATGGGCCCAAAAATGGCTACTGATTTTATTTTTGTATTTTTTGATGTGGACACTGAATATCAGAACAGTATTTATTTAATTGAAATGCTTGGGGTAATTTTCATTTATGTTTCAAGTGATCTATAATCCTGTTTCTGTGACAATTAGTTGGTCAGTTTCACAAAAACCATAGGTTCTGCATGTGTGTTAGACTGTGTATTAAATATTAAGAGATAAATTGTTGCTTATTTTATATTTTTGATGTTTTGATATAAAAATATTTATCGTTTCACTTGAAATTGTAAATTGTTAGGAAACCCAAGCTTTTCTGCATTGATAGGACAATTACATTTTGAAAGTTAAGACACAATCAGTGGCGGTAAAGAATCTTGGCATATATTAATATTGTTATTAGTGCAGAACAATGTAACACTATTCAATTGTATTTTTTCCTTTTTTAATGCAATGGCATTTGGACACACAGTGTGTCCCATGATAGAATGAGGCAAGCAGATTGTATTTGGGCATTGTAAAAACAGCACCAAAAGACCACAATTCCTGGATATTGCCACAGAAAAGCCTGCTCCATGTGGTAAATGTATTTATTTTTGTGTCAGAAATGTTTGTGGCTTCTCAGAGAGCCTAATCCAAGCCACAGTGGTGCGTTTTTGAACTGCTCAGAAGGTCATGCGGTTCTGTAGCTAATGTGGTTTCTACTCTAGAAGGTTGTCTCTGAAATTATTTTACTTTACGGATCGTAAAGTCCGTATACGTGTGTGTAGTTCGGATATAGTTCGGATATAGGCCAAAGATGTACAAACCCCAATTCCAAAAAAGTTGGGACAGTATGTAAAATGCACATAAAAGCAGAAATCAGTGATTTTTACGTAATCTTTTACATATATTTAATTGAAAACAGTACAAAGAGAAGATATTTTTACCTTATCAACTTTATTGATTTTTATAAATATGCGCTAATTCCGAATTTGATGCTTGCCACATATTCCAAAAAATTTGGGACAGGGGCAAAATAAAGACTGGGAAGTTCAAAAAACACCTGTTTGGAACATTCCACAGGTAAACAGGTGATGCTATCATGTTTTCAGGTACTCTTACAAGCGATACTATAACCAATTTGCATTTGAATGGATCTCTATGGGAATTGGGAGGTGGGACTTGAATAAGCTGTAAATTACACAGGAATGGTATGGAACCCAAACGAGCCTCAAACCATCACTCTGCTGCCAGATATGCAGTAGATATGGATGGATCACTTTAAGGGTTGTTTCTCCTGACTCATTTTCCTATTGAACTCTATGGATCACTTGTAAGAGTACCTGAATATAAGATATCAAGAGTCTTTTGATATCCTTTTATACCCAGTCATGATAGCATCACTTGTTTACCTGTGGAATGTTCCACGCAGGTGGTTTTTGAACTTCCCAGTCTTTTTTTTTTTTTTTGCCCCTGTCCCAACTTTTTCGTTGCAGGCGACAAAATTAGGAATTAGCCTACATTTATACAAATCAATAAAGTTGATAAGTTAAAACATGAAATATATATTTTTTTGCATGTTTTCAATTAAATATAGGTAAAAGAGAATTTACAAATTTCAGCTTTCTGCTTTTATGTGCATTTTACATACTGTCCCAACCTTTTTGGAATTGGGGTTTGTATATTTGAGAGAGAGAGATAGAAAAGAGAGTTTGTTAGAGATAAGATATTTTATGTCTCATTCTTTCACACTTCAAAAAACAGAAATTAAGTATTAAGTATTTTAAGTTATAAAATATAAAATCTTATTTATATTACTGTTTTGCTAAATTTGACAAAAAGATGTGGCAGATGTGTGTGAGAGGGTTTTAATCTTCAAGATTTGCCACTGGGGTAAGAATTTCCCTTGGCAAAAAGTAACTTAAAACAAGCTAATATTTTGTAGTTGAGAGAAAAAAGGAGATATTAAGTCTCATTACATCATGAAGACTAAAACGTTTGTTAAGACAGACTTTTTTGCACTGTACTTTCTCTCTCTCACTCTGTTTTTCTCTCTTTCACTCTGTTTCTCTCTTTCACTCTGTGTTTCTCTCTCTCACTCTGTTTCTCTCTCACTCTGTTTTTCTCTTTCTCTCTGTTTTTCTCTTTCACTCTGTTTCTCTCTTTCACTCTGTTTCTCTCTTTCACTCTGTTTCTCTCTTACACTCTGTTTTTCTCTTTCTCTATATTCTTTCTTTGGGCTGGAATGGGGTGGGGGGGCAGCACCTAAATTTCAAATGAACCTCAAGAGGTCAGATAATCTTAAGTGGGTGTATCTGGCATTGGCCCTTAAAGGCTACCACCAGCAGCTATTCCAGCCATCTTTAAATCACTGTCTGTCAATATAGGAGCTAGGAGGAGCAGTTAAATTGTCCCACTTAAAGCCGTAATAAGCTGCCTGAGGTAGGAAAGGACTTCTGCCACTCGGGAATAGATTTGGACACCTCTGATTTGTGTTTAAGTTCAGTTACGACGGCAGTGTTCATGATTATGCGAACGGAATCCCTCCTGGGAACATAGCACACAGAGAAAAACAAAACAAAAAAGGTGCCCCAGTGTTCTGTCTAATCATGTCATGGTAACATAGGGTCAGAGGTCAAATATCTCAATCAGTTCTGAACGCCAATTTACCGTCTGGTAGTGACTCTCAGAAGAGTAGATTGAAGCTTCCATGAGCTATCTTAGCCTGGAAGATGCCCTTGGCTGAATTAATTGCTTATTAAACAAATTAAGTTGTTTGCAGCTTTCAGAGTTTCGAGTTTGACAGTTACCAAACTTGACACACGTAATATAATAAATCCAGAGTAAAGATCAGTTCAAATCATGACCTTGTTGTATTGACACTTTTTTTCAGTACTTTGTTTGGTCACCCACTTCATGTAACAACAGTCGCAAAATTAGTTAATTTATTTATTTTTTCGTTCATCCAGCATTACGAGCAATGCTCCATTTCCTTTTATTCTATGTGTCTTATTGGCTTGTGACTGTGGCTGATCGGTGTTGAATAGTGCATTGTGGTGCCTTTTTATAAAAATGTGCAATGACTGAGTGGACCATATGATTTCCTCGTGGTTGGCAGGGAGGGGGGTGTTCTAATTTTTTTGGATACACTTTGGGAGTTTACATAATGCAGTCTGTGCCCATAACAACAAGCTCACTGTCACCACTCTCATAAAATAATAAGTACATCAACTGTGGACACACAGGGCATCCTCTGTTCCAAAACAGACGCTATTCTGTCACGCAGCCCCCTCAAACATGGACCCCCACCCCCCTCCCCCTACCCCTCTCTCACACTTTCCCCCATAAAAGTACCATCTCGTGAAATGAAGTCAGTCCGTTCAAAGGGGGAATCATGGAACAGAAATATAATGAGAGATTCACAAAGTAAATGTTCCTGAGGGGGCGGGGAGGGGAAGCCCCTTATTGTGGCTGATGTTACTGATGTACTTTAAGAAGGGGGGCACTATGCTGTGTATGATAACTATTTCTGCATCGAGCAGCTCAGGATGGACCGTATATATCCTTGCCCTGCCATTTACAGTCCTGATGCTCCATCATAATACCAGATAATGACTTTTTGGAGGAAAAGGAAAGCTCTATTTTATGACAAACCCCTGACCTACATCAGGCTTTAGAAAACTAAATGCCCTGCCTTTTGGCCTACTGCACGTGCCCAGTGGGTACAGTAATGAGACGTGAGCCGCGATAGAGCATCGCGTGCGATGTCCTGTAGAACCACTCTCGCCGCCATGTTTTTATGGCGAACCTTTACATAGTTTGACCTGCAGTGGATTTAAGCAGGCTCCAGCAGGCTTGTATCCGCCACAAACTAAGCCTCTGTAGACCAGCGGACCCTATCGTGGGCAAAATAGGTAGAGAAGTAAATATTTGTCTCTAAGGAACAGATGTCCCACTAATGAGCCCTTCGCTGTGTGTGAAATTGAATCATTTTCCTCTGTCCAATTTATCTTTAATTTCTGTTTTGCGTACATTGTGAGAATGTGGTCTCGGGCGCCATTGTTGCATAGTGGATAGGGAACTGGGCTGAGAACTCAAATGTTGTGGGTTGGATTCTCAGATAGGGTGCTGCCATTGTACCACTGAGAACAGTACTTAATCTGAATTATTTCAGTAAAATATCCAGCTGTGCAAATTAATGGTATGTCAAAATGAAATCCGTCTACGTTGCTCTGGATAAAAGTGCCTGTTAAGTGGGGGTGGGGGAGGGGGGGAGGGTAGTTGGACCTCAAGGGGTCATATCTAAACATGTATTAATTAAATAATAAGAAAGTTGATCTCCAAAGGGGGGGAATTGAAAAAAATAATAACAAATAAAAGTACTTTTTAAGTTTTTTCGCAGTATTAAGATGAAAATTATTTTGCCTCTCAAGAATCTAAAACTTATCAGAGTACTACTGAGAGTGATACCAAGGTATTTAAACCCAAAAGTTTATTCATGCCACAAGTTGTAACCTCTTCTGTGAATACGTTTTGTAGGGTTGTTGAAAGAGATGTCGATGAACTCTTTCAAGAACAAGAGGATATAAAATACATCATGACCTCAATAAAGATGAAAATGAACCATTGGGGGGAAAAAAGTGCTTGTTAAATTAACTGGCATTAATGAAGGAGTTTACCCTGGTGAACTGTACACACTGGGACAGTCTTCTGCCGTTCACGTCCCTTACAAAGCCTGCTCTTCAGCTCTTTGGCCTGCACCTGTCTCACCACAGTCTGTGCCATGTCCGGCTTTGGGGGAGACGCATGCCGGGACGGTGACGGCGTTTTGCAGCAGAGCATTTGAGTTGGCTTTAGTCCAAGATGACCTCACGTGTGGTCAGAGCCAGTCTGTACAGCTGGTGAAATACCATGGCTTCAGCCATCAGGACCGGGAGAGACTAATACTTATTTATTTATTTATTTATTTGGCAGATGCTTTTATACAGGGCGGATTACAAGGCAAGTCAAGTCAGGCTAGCAAAGCTGGCTAACTTCATACAGCATGACAGCTTTTCCATTGCATTTCTTGTTGTCTCCGCTGTAGCATATGTCACAACAACTGTTTAACATTATCAGAGGACAGTCTGCGCAATGTCTGCACAATGTCTGTGGTGGAAAATAGGTATTTCTGGTCAATAGTAATTTCTTAATCTCTGTATATATCTTGTATACAATATATCTGATAAACAGAACATCTTAATTAATATTAGGATTTACCTCCAACTATGATGTAGTAAAACCAGACATGATTTCAATATCAGAATTTCTCTTGATTTTTATATTTCAAACTCTTCTGCATCCCAATAAAGGAAAACAAAGGAAAACATTCTAATAATGTCAGAGAAAAATTGCCTTTATGGATCAAACATGCTTAACAATGAAAATCCACAGACCTTGTGGCTCTAAGGACAGGAGTGAACGCTACTCCTTTAGGCGAACATTTACTGTGACTGCTCTATCGCTGCAGTGAAATCGGGTCTGTTACACAAAGGTAGAGCATATGGAAAACTACGTTCAGCCAGTTTTATGTCTCACTTGAAGAGCAGCACATCTCCTAGTTTATTACTTACTGTACGGAAACAATTGGCCTTGGAAAGCAGATGACTTTTCCAAGAAGACCTTGTCCTGATCGACCCTCTCATATAGCGCGCCTTCATAGACGGGCTTTCCGATGTTGCACAGCTGGGGGGGCTTAATACACCCTGAGGCCATTTACAAATGGGACATTTAAAAAAAAGCCCCTAGCCTCCTTGGGACTGGAAAAAGCCATCACTCATTGGCTGGGAAGAATGGAATGGAAGAATGTTTTTTTTTTTTTTATTATTCTAGGTGTGTTCTAGAACCACATTGCTTTCCAGTATTACCAGTAATTATTTTTACATCAGCATTCGAATGTTCAGTTAAGAACATTCTAATCACACTTTTGTGATCTTACACCTTAAAGCAGTGGTCCTGATTCTACTGATTAGCATCTCATGTGGTTGAAGGAGGTGCGCTTTGTTAGTGTTGGAGTGACAACCTACAGGACGGTAGATCTCGAGGAACAGGGTTGGGGACCACTGCCTTAAAGAGTTAGAGGCTTTCTGTATCTTGGCAAGGCTTTTAGGCTGTTATTTTGGATAGGGGCGTGGGAGTCGAGGTGCTTTCTCACAGCTTAAACACAGCGGACATTTTTTTTGTCACTCCTTTATTTAAACTGTATTACACTGAACGCAACGTTACACTCACCCATTATCCAGCGATGACTCTCCGCACTACAAGCAACTAAGCACCCTACAGAGGAGCCAATGCTGATCTTAAGGGCACACGTCTCTCTCTGACAACAACTGGTGACCTGTAGGTGCATGGTGACTGGCTAAGGGGGCAAGCACAGCAGTAACCAGAGTAACTCTGGCTGACTTCAGCTTGTAGTTCCCTGGTTGAACAAAACTACGTCCATTTCCTCACACTACAAACCTCTGGCCATTGTTGGCTGATGGCATAGCAGCCTAGGCATATTCTTCTTCAGTATAGACAGATGTTGAAGATTATTTACATGTTTATATAACTGGTTATGTGTGAATTATTCCTGAAAGAATGCAGCATATTTATTACATCTCAAGGTTGAGCATAAATAAATGTATAAATAACCTAACATAACATAATGACGAGAACAGGCAATTACGCCTAACAATGCTCGCCATCTTCCTACCACTCCTAGCGTACCTAGCGCTCCCCTACGATCTAGATAGTATCCAGCACCATATCAAGCCTGGTCTTGAGAACACCCAGAGTTTCTGCTTCTACTGCTACATGCTCTACTAAATTCTCTGTAGTACCTGATTTCTTTTAAACATGTTTCACTCATTTAAAAAAAAAAAAAAAGATTTAATGGAAGAAAGAAAAATATGGTGGCTTATAAACAAGCGTTAACATATGTGTCTTCAACAAGGACTCCTGCTGGAATAAGGGAATATGAACTGGTGATGTTTCACCAAAATTGACTGGCATATGAGAACAGCAATGTGCTTCACTGGTAATCCTGTACTTCAGTTCAAAGCATACATTTATAGCTGCTTAATATTTAATCTCATTGCATTTCAGGTTATTTCAGGAAAAAAAATTCTGCTCTTCCTGAGTTAATGGAAAAAAAAAAAATTCAAGTCCTTTGCTCCTTACTCTCCTTGGCCTCCAGTGGCATGGAAGGACAAATTGCGCTGGGACAATTTCTAACCCAGATGTGGGGAAGGAGACAGCCATGTGCTCCACTTCCTGTCTGACAGAAGACATAATTCAGAGGTTTCCAGGGTACTGCCTAGCAACCGCAAATGGGTAGAGAGGATGCATGGTGGTTGGAAAGCAGATGTAAGGAGAAAGCTTACAGTGGCAATGACCTGTCACTCAGAGTGTCAGACAGAAAATGCCTTAGTAGATACTCCTTAAGACATTGTAATGAGGGTTAGTATTTAGTCCTCTTCAGAGCTGGTATGTGTGAGTCAGATATATTACATTGCAACTGAGAGCACAGGCTTGTGCTGTCTCCACCACACCACCTACAAAATGCAGTTATTTGGCCTTTGACAGTAGAATGTCTGTCAGTAAAGTACTACGTTGTCCATCTTTTCCTCAAAGTCAGCCAGGAGTAAAAACATTTACATAAATACAGATGTCCAAGCTGACTGCAAGTGTGAAAATGTTTGACTATTCCATGAATCTTTGCATATAGGATTTGGATTCTGGATTGTATTGTTAGTATAAATACTAGCAATAAATTCCCTTATCATGTGGATGGCAGAAATTAGCTGGTTTACTTCACACATTAAATGTGCAGTGAGCCAAAGCTAGAAAGGGTAACTGGTCGACTGGCAGTTATTTAGATCCCCTAGAAACAGGGGTTTGTGTGTGACTACTCTTAGCATATGACTATCATTATGACTATATTTTGAAAGTTGAAGAGGGGAAATTAAGAGAGAGTCCCGTCTTTCTTCCCAGGTCTCTACAAAGATATTCTCAACCTAGAGAGATACCCTGGTTATATAAATGTTAAATAAAAATACAGGACGTAGGTGTGAGCCGTAGTCACAAATGTAATGAGCCTTGAGTATTTGTGGGGTGCTGTGTGCCTGGGCGGCCCGCCAGATGGTGACGTGCCAAACACTGCAGAACCTTTTTCAAGATTTATGAACTGTGAGACCTGTTCTTGCCTGAGGGAGGTTTTAAGGCCAGCCCTAACATCTATGTCTTATAGCCTATATACTGTATGTTAAAGTTCACAGTCTGATGCAAGGACCAGTGAGTGCATATGCAGTGCTGCACTACAAAACCTAATTAATGTTAATGCTGGTGATGATAAATTATATTAATCTTTTGGTAATTTTAGAGAAATTCTGCAGAGGAGGTTATTGATTACACACCGCCTAATGTGTGTAAAGATTCCTCCGTAAATTATCCTGTTACTAATGACAGGATTTTTCAAATTGCAGTTCAGTTTAGTTTGGGCTGAAGTCCAAAAAAAAGTGTGACTCCAGTCAAACTTCAGCAAAAGGACTCAAATCCCCACCACTGACATACAGTATATGAAAAAGTACTATATAATTTTTTTTAAGTTACAAAATTGCGTTAACACGCTGAATTAACCGTCCTTAGATTTGAACATTCACATAGTGTTGCAAAACTTCTTTTTAGTGTGAAAGGTCCCATATTAGATGATTGTAAAGACAGTTGACAGTTTTATTCTCATGGCCATTGGTCAGATTCAGTATCTTGTTGACAGGAAGCAAGAAGCAGAAGCAGTAAGACTCATTGAGCTTCTCACTTTGGTCCGGTGGGTTAAGAGTCTAAACGCTCCTCTTGCATTCACAGTATAGATACTGTCCTAAATGTACCTTTTAGTGTTCACTGTTGGGACCTCCCCATGTATCTCCCACCTGGAGTTAACAGTGGATATCAAACCCTTCATCTAATCATTGCCATATCCTGTAGGGATCTGACCCTGTTCACTCATGTTCTCTACAGGCATCCCGTCTAGTGTTGGCTGTGTGTATCTAACCTCTCATCTCACTGTGAGGATCTAACAGGATCTATTTGTTTCTCCTGGAGCCTGTTATGGAACTGTAATACATGTCTTTGTGGAGTGGTGATGGTGTTTATGGGGGGGTTGTTTAAGGGTTATAGAAAAATTACACAAATACAAAGAAATTGTTATTTTTACAATCTTCCTATGGTAATAACCACGGTGCAATATTTGTTGTCTCCTGCTTCACAGGATAGCAATCCTTAGGTTTATTACTTGTTGTTTATAGTAATATAGAACAAGCTTTATTCTTTTTCATAAGCCTTTCATGGTTTTTACTATTCTGTTGTGCTCGGCAAACCTGGTCATCTGATTTTGCATTATAATACAATTCCCAATCATGTATCTCACCAACATCTCTATGGGCGCTTGAGGCAAGGGAAGAATATAAATGGCTGCATGCACTCTTTCAAGATGAGGTTTACAAGATGTGAACATGGTATTGACACGCATACTTCTTGGTTGACAGAGGACATGAACTCGCACATCATATGTATGTAGGGCTTATTTTGAAATGGCAAATTTAATCAAGTCAGTGAGAGCATGTAGCAGCACAGTGAGGGCATGTAGCAGCACAGTGAGGGCATGTAGCAGCACAGTCAGTGAGGGCATGTAGCAGCACAGTCAGTAAGAGCATGTAGCAGCACAGTCAGTAAGAGCATGTAGCAGCACAGTCAGTAAGAGCATGTAGCAGCACAGTCAGTGAGGGCATGTAGCAGCACAGTCAGTAAGAGCATGTAGCAGCACAGTGAGGGCATGTAGCAGCACAGTCAGTGAGAGGATGTAGCAGCACAGTCAGTGAGGGCATGTAGCAGCACAGTGAGGGCATGTAGCAGCACAGTCAGTGAGGGCATGTAGCAGCACAGTGAGCATGTAGCAGCACAGTCAGTAAGAGCATGTAGCAGCACAGTCAGTAAGTGCATGTAGCAGCACAGTCAGTGAGGGCATGTAGCAGCACAGTCAGTAAGAGCATGTAGCAGCACAGTGAGGGCATGTAGCAGCACAGTCAGTGAGGGCATGTAGCAGCACAGTCAGTGAGGGCATGTAGCAGCACAGTCAGTAAGTGCATGTAGCAGCACAGTCAGTGAGGGCATGTAGCAGCAGTCAGTAAGAGCATGTAGCAGCACAGTCAGTGAGGGCATGTAGCAGCACAGTGAGGGCATGTAGCAGCACAGTCAGTGAGGGCATGTAGCAGCACAGTGAGGGCATGTAGCAGCACAGTCAGTGAGGGCATGTAGCAGCACAGTCAGTGAGGGCATGTAGCAGCACAGTCAGTAAGTGCATGTAGCAGCACAGTCAGTGAGGGCATGTAGCAGCACAGTCAGTAAGAGCATGTAGCAGCACAGTCAGTGAGGGCATGTAGCAGCACAGTCAGTGAGGGCATGTAGCAGCACAGTCAGTAAGTGCATGTAGCAGCACAGTCAGTGAGGGCATGTAGCAGCACAGTCAGTGAGGGCATGTAGCAGCACAGTCAGTGAGAGGATGTAGCTTGCACTGTGTTGTAATAATTTATTTCATTAAGTTTTACTAGTGAAATATCAGCTTCAGATTCATACAGGAAGTTCAGAATCAAAGCTAACGTAAAATAAATACCTACCGACCGACCGACCATTGGGGGGTCTTTACCCACGTGCTGCTGGGTAAATTCTGCCGTTCACCTGTCAGTCTTGATTCACCTCCAGTCAGTACAGGTGGATCTCGTCCTGGTCCACTGCCAGCCAAACCATGGTAACAGAACGGGGAAAATCCACCCATGATTTCCATTATCAGTACTGTACAGAGACCTTTTGAGGGGCAGGTATTCAAAGTGTGACAAGGGTGGACCAACCTAGAGAAACTAAAACACAGTTGGTGTACATAATATTCCTTATCAAAATGAACGAATGAATGACAGCAACAACAATACAAATATAGATTTTTTTTAATCAAATGAAAGGGGCACATCGGGCACTTGTGGAAATAGGGGCAGGTGCCTTGTTCAAATAGTGTTTTTCTTCAGCTGGAGCCAAAACACTCAATGCAGACGAGCCTAACTAGCGGCCGAGTCCATCACCTTCAGACCATAGCAGCGTCGCAACACTGCCCCATGGTGTGAATACAAACAGGCCAATATGGATGAGGCTAGGGAAGGTTATTGTTTGTGAGCGGTGCCTGTGGTTAATGGTCTGCCTCTGAATCCAGGTTAAAGTAATGTGTGCTTGTTTGTGTGAGTGATTTGTCTACTTCTTAATAAGATTTTTGAGTTCTTACATTTAATAGGCCTTTTTGTCTTTACCTCGCCAAAGCTGTGACTTGTGGATCGAAAATGAGCAAAATAGGGTTTTTTATTTATTTATTTTTAAATGTATTTTATTTTTTTTTCCCTTTTCGTTACATCCAAAAGCCCAGCATGTCCAGGGAGCTTGACAGCAGATGGAGAGTTTCATATTTCGCTTTGGTTTCAATGATTATGGTGTACTGTAGATGACCCTGGCTCTGCAACACAGTGGAGCTTGAACTGGCTGCATTTTTCTGAAAAATAAATAATAAATAAATAAATAAATAGGTTCAGTTACTGGTGCAAACCAGAGGCACAGAGCTGCAGCTGCGCACCCAACCCCCCACCACATACATGCTCCTCAGCCCCCCTCCCCTACTTTAGGGATTCCCACCGTCTGCTGCACACAAAACATCAGGCTACTGCTGGGAATTAGCATCCACTGCAGGAGCTACAAACAGGCGGCTGTGTTAACATGCCACAAGTAAAGGATGTATGTGCTGCTACAGCTAACGCGTGAGGGAGGGCGGGGGGGGAGGGGGGTGTTGCCATGGTGAGGCGCCACGCATGATCCACGCAGCCGTATTTGTTATTGGCCGCTCGCGCAAGCACCATCGATCCCACCGGCTGCAGACGAGGTGGCTGTGGGCTGGGCTGGGGCAGGGCTTGTGGAGCATTGTAATGGATATGCTGCTGTGATGCATTACTGTCCTTAGATACAGTATTTTATTCTAATTTTAGTATCACTGTGCAGGCTGAGATTCTGTTCTTATTGTAAAGTTTAAAAACATCATAATTAAAGGGATTCATTGTTCTATATTTATATTCATGGGCTTTCAGGTTATTCCCATTGAGATAGAAATGTCTTTTTCGAGGAAGCCCTGGATTAGAGATGGCAGCACACAGCATATAATACAATACAGCAAGGTGCAATAAAAACAACAACCATGAAACAGTGTGAGCCTTAATGGCTTTACAGATCTACTGAACCTTATCTGTGACGGTAAGAACGCAGTCAGCTCTTTGCAACAAACTCTTAGGAAAAAAAGCTAAGCGGTGAAGTATTGAAGATGAGCTCGCGTTACGCTACACTGCGTATCAACGTAATGTTCCGTTTTTACCTTATAATAACAATTGTATATAATTGCCATGCTGTTGTTTATTAACAAATGTAGTTTGTTGGTAATGTAGTTTACATTAATTACCCTAGTCCTCTTTCCAGCTGTGACCATAATCCTATCTGTTCCCTTGACAACACCCCCTACACAGAACCCCCCAGTCCAAGTCCATAGACCCCCAAACCCTTCCCAGCCCATTAATCACACTGTGTGTACTTACTCCTCCGTTCCCTTGTTCTTTGTGCTCTGATAGGTAAAACATGTTTTCTCACAATTTCCATGCTCTGCACTTGTGAATTATGATTTATGCTTGTGGGCTGTATATCTATCGCAAGACTTTTGGGTTGTGCGCTTTGTGCAATTTTCTGGATAAGTAGATTATTATTATTAGTATTATTATTCTTATTAGTAGTGTTATTTATTTTTATTCAAACATAAGTTATTTCTGTCATTCTAAAGTTGTTGCATAAGTAGAGGAGGATGAGTGCATGTATAACCTCCCCTCTGAATGTCCTGTCCCACAGATCCGGAGTCCCAGAGGAAGCGCACAGTGCAGAATGTCCTGGACCTCAGACAGAACCTGGAAGATACCATGTCCAGTCTGCGGGGGTCGCAGCTCAGCCACAGGTGAGAGGTGTGATGCACTACCAGGTTCAGGGGTTCATGTGGGTTTCTAATTAGCTACTGCCATGGACACCAACAAGAGTGAATACATGTTCCTGTGATGTTTTTGTTTTAAGCTGTAAATTCCTGATATTTTTTCTACATTACAATTTAAACCATTGGGGTGTATATATATGCATGTGACAGTCATGTGTAGGAGGGGTGTCCGTGCCTAACAGTTCCCTAATGTAATGGGAGTTTTTGGAATATAGCCAGGACTAGAGATAGCTGATTGGTGGGTTTACACTCACTAATAAATGACATTTGTAGCAATGGAGTGTTGCAGCTTAACCGGAGGCAGCTGGTACCTCTTCCCTATGCAAACACCTGATTGCAGCCTTCCCGATACGCTCTTGGCAGATACAAATTTGCTTTATTGTGTGTTTTGAGCTGCTCTTTATCGCGTAATGGTTTTGAATCCCTCCGTCTGTGTGTGTGTGTGTGTGTGTGTGTGTGTGTGTGTGAGTGTGTCAACGCGGCCAGCTGCACGTCCCGGCTTTTGTTGCAGTGATAGGGGCCTGTTTATAGGGGCCTGTTTATACGGCCCCCATTGAGACGTGATATAGGCCTCTGCTGAAAACACACTGGAGGGCTGTATGCATGAAGAGAGACTCGGGCCTGATTTCCATCTATTGTTTATGCCACCATTTCCACCTCTTGTTCTGGTTCCCTGCTCATTCTCAATCACGGGCAGTACTCCTCAGCCTAAAAGAATAGTGTGTTTCCTTTCAATCGTTCTGCTGGACTACAGTACCATCCATGAATAATTATTATTAAAACTGATGGCATTTTCTTGCCTCTCTGTAGTTCTCTGCACTGGATAGAGGCTGACAGGTCGAGGATTTAATCCTGGCAATTTTGGCTCTGGTACCATCCTGTTGTTAGGCCCTTAGTAAATTCTAACCACAGTCAAAGTCTTTCTGAACAGAAGATTTTCAACAGATCTGTTGGGGTAAAACAGTGGTGTAGGGATACGGAAATGGGCTTGTAGGTGAAAGGTTGGCAGTTGGCTCCTTACTGCATGAACAGAGGAGTATCCACAAGATATCTAACTTTTCAGTGAAATTTGGAGTATGTCAGTCATGAATGGTAGTTTCCCCTGCCAACGCGTACATTTCCAGAAACCTCTCGGGCCCGTCTTTGATCAGGAATTTCTGGACTTGGATATTTATGCCAAGTGTCTGGACAAGAACACCTCCATTATGAGATTATGTCCATTTCCTATGGCAGACCTGCATCCGCAAATGGCCAGATACAGTCCGTTTTGGGATTTGTGCACTGTAGAGTTCACCCATAGACCGTAGAAAAGTGTCCGCCCTGTAAACGCAGATTTTCATGCAGTCATTGTTGAAATGATATCCAGCTGCTGAAATGGGGATTTTTAAGCAGATATAAGAAGTTCTAGATAAGGGCATCTGCTATGTAATAAAATCATGGGAAACACTTTACATTAAGTTGGAGCTATATCTGTGTAGTTTAATTGTAACTAATTTGACGACGAGGTTATTACTGAGTAACTCTAACATAGGTAACATGGAACAACAGTTAGCGGTATTCTTAGTTAGGCCAGCCCTGTTACATGTTAGTTATCATTATACAGGGCTGGCCTTGTTTCACATGTGTAATTCAGAATACAGCTAACTGTTGTTCCATGTTACCTACGTTGGAGTTACTAAGTAATAACCTCTTGTTACCAAATTAGTTACGATTTAACTACACAGGTATAGCTGCAACTTAATGTAAAGTGTTTCCATCTAAAGAATTATTGTCTCCCTACTGCAGTGAAGGTGGGTTGTGCCAGTCTTGACTTGGGCTGAACCCTTGTCCCTACATGGAGCACTCACAGTCACAGTCCTCCTTACCATGCCATACATTTTACAGCAGAGTGAGAGGCCCTGTATCTCAACAGTCGTGGAAATAATAAGGTCCTTGTGAAAATAAGGTCAATGTTGAGGTTTTTTCTTCCTTCTATAAAACAGGTGCTGTTGAATATATAGATTTGACCTGATTCAGGTAGCAGCAATAAGAGTAGGGAGGGAGATGTTTCAGTCAGGCCACTGTTGTTCAAATAAAACGTTATTGACATTATGAAACAATACATTTTAGGTTTGGCGGTATGGTTCTGTTCACCAAGCCCTCCCGCCCATCCACGCGAGCAAGCATGGGTATGGCGGCGAGGGCAGCTGCACAACCCCCAATAGGGTTACGCTAGAACAGAACCGCAGCACTGAGAATGGTTTTGACAGATTCCATTCAGTCAGTTATATATATATATATATGGCACTTTTAAGTGTCATTATCACAACAATTTACAAGGAACCGGGCCTGAACCACCGTAGAGCATGCCTAGGGCGACAGTGGCAAGGAAAAACTCCCTGCTGTTAGCAGGAAGAAACCTTCGGCAGAACCTGACTCTGAGGGGGAAGTCCATCAGTAGGCACTCGAAAAATGTTAGGCTATAGTGTATGTGCGCAATGGGGAACTGAAGAGGATGGAGCTGGGGTGGAGGGGGGGGGGTTTGTGTGCAGCGGGTGTGCTGACAGGGGATCCACCATGGTAGGGCGAGGCGGTTAAATAGACCGCCTTGTTATGTGAATGGACTGATGGGTGAATCGTCACTACTCAGCTGAGCTGTCAGCTGATTATCTATGGCCAGGTTTCACTCTCGTGACCTGCCTGAACTGACGCTATGCTCGATTAATGTGTGCACTGGACATGGTATCATATGCGAACAGCCAAAAAGTATTTTAAAACTTATTTAGTTTGTTTAATGCATGATGTGAGTGCATGCAAAGAATCCAGCATTTTTTAGGACTCCCAAGAATGTGATTGGTGTTGGCTATGATGTGCTAACGGTCGCTGAATCGTAACAACCAATGAAAACACTTATCCCCATGCAGTGCAGTTGTGGTTTGTTTAAGTCAGTGAGTCATTAATATGTGGCAGATTTGGGGTGCATGAAGCCGTACTCTCCCAACACTTAGACTGCAGGCTTAAAGTAAAGCTTGTGTTCAGATTAGCAGTTTATCCAAATCTGAATGCCCTATTCAGAAATACGCAGATAATGCCTTATGTAGCTTTCTTTTTCTTTCATAAATGGAAAAATGATATTCAGAAGATGAGATTAGCGGGAAAAGTAAAATAGAAAATGAAACGACAGCAGTTCGTTTGGCACACAATAAAACATGCATTTTAATGCACTTCCCGACACATTGCCAAACAGACCCCCGCCCCCCCCCCCCCCCGAAAGTTTGTCTACCCCTCCCCAACTGACAGATAGGCCACAAATACAGATAGTGTTGTCTCTGCTGAGATACACAAGCACTGGAAAACATAAACAAAAATGTCAATAACTGCAACAACGACGGAATCTCAGCCAGACCAACAAGATGGCGTCCAGCTGCCATTGTGATATTGACAGACAGGGAGGCAGAAAATATTTGTTCAAGGTCATTGGAACCAGGTTGCCTCCCATAGCCACCTAGTTCCAATGAAGAGCTCCTGGTTTGTGGATCAATATAAGTAATAAATAAATAAATGAAATAAGCAGCAAAAACCTTTGTGTTTCCTGTTCCTGTTCCACGGCTAAGCCATACTGAGGCCACTTATGACAGCGAGATGCACTGAAATGTTAATAACTGTCTGAGGCTGTGAACATTACACACACACACCTGCTCAGTACAGCTGGTAGGCATATGCTGTAACAAAGGGGAAGTACACTGCCACACAACTGGAGACTTACACAGGGAAGTGTAGCTTTCCTAATGATACAAACCACCCAGGAGTATATTGTGTGTCAACAAAAAGCAAGATTAGAATGTTGTAAATCTAGAAATCAGTTATACTTAGATAAATGGGCCACAAGTAGCACGTGTCTGCAACCTTTGCATTTCTCGGTTCTTACCGGTATAAAATACAAATTTGACAAGTTATTGTACAGTATCAGTGTGTTGTCTAGTGGAACCAAATGCATTGTGTGTATGATGATAAATATAATAAAATTTTTTAAATTACAGCGAACATAATGCAAAAACATAATGAAATTAAGGATATTTGTCAAAATATGAGGAAGTTATTTTGGGTTAATTTACTTGGGATAATTTATTAGTATAATAGTTTATTGTCCCGGAGTTACCCTGGTACAGATATGGCACCAGTAGATTCCTCTGCAAGTGAAATCTCCATCTCTTAAAGGTAAAAATTACTTCTTCATCCCCACATGTATGTGAGTATGGCAGGCTTTTCATTATTCGCTTGGGTTGCTACATCTGCTTATGTAATCACCAGACTCAGCAGAAGAGCCCAGCCATGGGGTGACAGAACAGCGAGCCCTAACCCACAAAACCAAAACCAGCGCGCCCCACTTTCACTAAAACTTTCCACTTCAAATCCACCGTTTTTTTTTACCAGAAATAATTGTTTTGTTATATATATCTTGTAATATCCTGGGTGACACACATACTACTATCAATTCTGGTATACAGCTGGGTATTTGCTCAAAAGGCTAGTTCACTTTGTGTGTTTGTTTTTTTTTTTTTGTTTTTTTTGTTTTTGGTATTTCAGTTTTGGTGTATGCCTAAATTGGTCCAGGTAGTTTTTATGTGCAATAAAGGATGTTTAAAATATTAAGAGAAGTTTCTGATGACCTGCTGGCTTTTTAATGGCTGGTAATGGGGCATTTGGGGGCTGAAGCAAGAAGATAGACTAAGTACCTCCGATGCAGCTTGTAGAGCAATGAGTCTAGTCTATGCCTCCAGATGTTATCATGATTTTTGAACTGAAATTATTTTAATTATTTTTAATAACTTAATGATCAGCTAAAGTGAATGAAGGTAAAGTTTGGATGAATTTGCCTCGATCATTTTTGCGTATGTGCATTTCTTCGTAAATTCAGTAGAGCTCCTAAATCAAGGACTGGCCAAGGACAGGAAACTAAGCCTGTGGTAACTGGGTCACCCCTGCACGTTACTGGATGGGATTTATTCTCAATAAAAATGGTTTTGTGTTGTGTGGATTTGTCCCTTTTTTAGTTAACCTCTCTCCCTGAAGAAATGCTCCAGTCACACCCTCAGAAGTGTGACCTTGACTGAGCATGCTCAGATGTGACACGCACTCCTATAGCAGGGAGTGGTAGATTCGGTGGATAATATTTGCCATATTTGCTCAGTAGCTTGAGATCAGTCTATTTCATTGCTTTATTTGAGTCACATGCACACACCACAGTCACACGGGTAAATATTCCTCACACATGCAGTAATAATTATTGGCCTCTGGCAAGTAGCAGCTTCCTGCCAGTATAATTAATAGTTCATGGTCTTCCTCTGTGGCCAAGAGTCATGATGGAAGTGCATTCAGAGGACAACAGCCAGTGATATACAGAAGAGAAGAGAAGAGAAGAGGAGTGTGTGTGTGTGTATTAATAGTTTCTCCACCTCTTTCGAGCGAAACAAAATGGACAATAGGCAGCATTCTCAGAAATCAATTATCGGACAGACAATGGCCTAGTTTCACATCTTCATTCCCATCAAAAATATATACAGTATATGTTTAAGAAGAATCAGCTCAAAAAAGTCCCATGTGCTAGGTGCTTAACTTGAATTGCTTGAGTATATAACTAGACTATATAAAGAATGTGAGCTGTGTAAATTGCTTTGGATAAAATAAAAATGTAAGACCTCTCTCTAACTGTTTCTCTCGTTCATGGTGCACTTGGTGTTTTTTCTCTTTTTGCACTTGTTTTTTTCTCGCCCAGCTGTATGGAGACGGGTGTGTGCTATGACAGCGACGAGACGAATGCTCGCAGCATGTCCAGCACATCCAACCGCTCGTCCCCGGTCTCCTGGCGCTACGGCCAATCAAGCCCGCGCCTGCAAGCTGGTGACGCCCCTTCCTCCACCGGTGGTGGGTATCCTGGCGGACACGGCCCCGCCCAGTACGCCTCCCGCACCATGCCCGCCCGCAACCCCTCGCGACTCGCCCACGCCACCCGGGGCCAGCTCATCGAGGGCACGGACGCAGATGACCCCGACGTCAAGTCCGGTTATCTTAGCGACAGCGATGTGCTGAGCAAGAGCCTGAATGAGGACGATGATCTGGGAAACGGGTGAGAACTATCGCTCCGCCCACTCACAGGACATGTCATCCTACCAGAACACCCAACACCCCACATGTCATATTCCCCACAACCAACACCCCAGACAGGTCATATTACCCACAACCAACACCCCAGACAGGTCATATTACCCACAACCTACACCCTGCAAAGGTCATATTACCCACAACCAACACCCCAGACAGGTCATATTACCCACAACCTACACCCTGCAAAAAATATATTACCCACAGCCAACACCCCACACAGGTCATATTACCCACAACCAACGCCCCACACAGGTCATATCACCCACTACTAACACCCCACACAGGTCATATCACCCACTACCAACACCCCCAACTACCAACACCCCACACAGGTCATATCACCCAAAACTAACACCCCACACAGGTCATATCACCCACAACCAACACCACACACAGGTCATATCACCCACAACCAACACCCCACACAGATCATATCACCCACAGCCAACACCCCACACGGGTCATATCACCTGCTGCCAACATCCCACATGGGTCATATCGCTTGCTACCAACACCCCACACAGGTCATATCACCTGCTACCAACACCCCACACAGGTCATATCACCCACAACTAACACCCCGCACAGGTCATATCACCTGCCACCAACACCCCACACAGGTCATATCACCCGCTACCAACACCCCACACAGGTCATATCACCTGCTACCAACACCCCACACAGGTCATATCACCCAAAACCAACACCCCACACAGGTCATATCACCTGCTGCCAACACCCCACACAGGCCATATCACCCGCTACCAACACCCCATGCAGGTTATATCACCCAGTTCATGGAGAAGTGTGGGGTTGCATGTAAATTGCATGCAACAATGAAACTTGATTTTACCTTTTAAAGAAACATTTATTGATATATGTGGACCTGCAGTCATAGGAGTAAGATTTTAGATGTTTTTGAATTGCAGTATCTTTACTGAATAGATCAGTCAGATGAGAAGAGGTGAGGTTCATATTCATATATGTTTCATATACCATTCTTGTCTTTTATTTTCTTGTGTTGCATGTAAGGGAGCCTTTCCTGCAGTATATGGAAAAAATTAAAATTTGGCGCAGTTTAGAGTATGACTGCAGTGCTGCTTTGGGACGTTGGGCCAGACGTTTGAATTCACAGGAGTTTTACATGGAGTTCAGGTCTACTCTCGCTCCTGCAAGCTGACTCAGCTGATCTTCTGCTGAAGAGTGTGATATGTAAACCACTGGTGATTAGATTAGCATTGATGTCATCAGCTATATCCTCTGCACCAGCATCCAGTTTGAACAATCTCATTTAAATCAAAGGCCTGTGAAATGGGTTTTGCGAATGTGATGGCTGTGCAAATCACTAGATTTGAAGTGTTTTTTGGGAACTCTCTCTTACACTGTGAGAACTTCAAGTGCCTTGACCTGAATGGTTGTAGTTGTTAAACTTGATGCAGGGTTTAAAGGCTCACAAATGCACAATGTTCTGCAGAGAATCCCGATAATGTAGACAGAAGAGACATGGGAAGAGAGGGAATTTATCTTGGCAGTTCCATGAACATCCGCAAGACATAGGTATCCCCTCATATCCTCTTAAATTACTTTTTTATTGAAGTTCCTTAAAGTTCCTTTGATTACTGTGTCACCCCTTTGCAAATCTACCCATTACAACCGGTGGACTTCTTTTTGCAAATGTAAACAGCATGGCCAGCTGTGATACTGTTATGCCAAGTCTTGATCTCAGTGAGACTGAAAGCTATTAAAAAAGCTTTAAGGCATAACGGATGACAGTGCTGTATTAATTGAACATTTTATTAAGTCCCCTGTGGAGCTGACAGGGTCACAGGCAGCTGTAGTCCCTCTCATGGAGCCCAGCTTCTAACGTTAGTCCTCTTACGGAGCTATTTTGAGCGCGCACCCTCGTGGAGCTCAGTTTCTGGTCACCTCATGGACCTGGGCTGTAGGCCCCCTGGTGGAGCTCTGTTTCTGGTCCCTTTTGAAGCTGTGCTTTAGGCCTCCTTGAGGAGCTCAGTTTCTGGTCACCTCATGGACCTGGGCTGTAGGCCACCTGGTGGAGCTCTGTTTCTGGCCCCTTTTGAAGCTGTGCTTTTGGCCTCCTTGAGGAGCTCAGTTTCTGGTCACCTCATGGAGCTGGGCTGTAGGCTCCCTGGTGGAGCTCAGCTTCTTGTACTCTCATGGGGCACAGCTTTGGCACATGTCATGGAAATTAGCCTTGTTTAGCCACCACTGCTTAATTAGTACATTATCCAGCTTTTGGCATGATCCAGCATTTTTCTTTTGGGATATTTTGTATTTTGTTACTCATTGCATTAATGTGTACCTGATATTACTGTTTATTAAGGTGTACCTTAATAAACAGTAATATCAGGCAATAATGATCAGAAGTAGCCACTTGACAGTGCCTTAATGCCTTGATGCTGAATGAAATACTCCTGAAGACTGTGATAAATCTCCATTGTCCCGCCACACAAAGGTTTGGGAGAAACGATGGAAATGTGTGTGGGTTTTTTTGCTGGAGGGCCACCGTTTTGTCTCATTTCACATCTTGTGGTCCCCGCCCTTCAGCACTCTGGCATAGCCCTGACTGGCAGGCCCTGTTCTGGGGAGAGAGAGTGAGGAGTCAAGGCTAGTTCACCAGAGATGGAGGCCCTACTTTCCTCATCTACTATAGCGGAGCTGCCAGGCACTGGGAGTGACAGAGAGAGGGAGAGAGGCCATCGAGTGGGCGGGCGGGTGGGCGAGTGGGTGAGCGATGCAGGAGAGCAGAGAGCACATACCGCTGACCTACAGAGGACTGCTTATAGGATTAGGGGGGCAAGTGATCATACTAGACCTGATCCAGGCCATTCACACCCCTGCAGTTTGTGCCACTGAGATGTACAAACGCAGTTTAAAGGAGCTATATGTAACATTGACACCGAGCATTTAAAATGCGTACTGCAATCCAAATTCATAATATTGGAGAGAGTTGAGACACTGAACGAACACGAGCGCAAGACAAGCCGAGCGCAACATTATATTTTGAGACAAGCTTATTCTATTTTGGCAATGACAAGCGACGACGAGTCCTACACTGTAAGTTGATCAGCTAATGTATACGTTTGCAATTTGTTTATTATTTATTGTTTGCAAATTATAAATCAGCTCATGTGGATTTTTTATAACTGTCAATGTTAGCTAGATGCTTGGCTGGCTATGTTTACGGTCACACAGATATAAGCTAACGTTAGTGGTATGTTTAGCGAGTAACTATATACATATATATATTTAAATCTTTAGCTAGCTAGCTAGCTAAATGGAAACGATGTTGAACTTAGCTTAGGCATTCGTAAATCGGCTGTCGGAGTGCCGGAGTACATCTGGTTGTTAGTAATGGGCAGTGGACTCGGAGTCAACTCGGAGAATAGTGAATCACACAGACCAAAACAAATACAGACGTTCCGACCCGGAATGGAAATTTCAAAGGAGAACATACTGGCTGTAGCATTGTTGTCGGAGAAGCCAGTATTTCGACTTAGCATGTTTCCTTAATCTCTGATGACATATCATGGTCATTTTATGATTTAGTACAGTACATTTGTTACATATAGCTCCTTTAAAGGACAGTGATGCATGTTCTTCTGTTGCCCACTATAACATGAGGGTCTCTCTGTCAGCAACCACTTCATGGGCAACTTCACAGAAAATCTAACCGTTAACAATGTCATGCTAATGTTTACCTTACAACAAATGACCTATCTTTTCAGAAGAGAAATTGCCTTTTTTTCTTTTTGCAACAATGATGTACTCCGTTGTGAGCTGAACAGAAGTAGGCTAGCTAGGAAACCATGACATGATTTCAAACTCTGTTGTGCTTTGTTTATCGGTATTCTGCCGAATGACTGCGGACTCAAGTTAATTGGGTCACACTCACACAGTGGTTCTCCGTAAATGAAGGTGCATTGTGGAAACACGGACAAATAAGAACAGATCATGCTGGACAGATGAAAGTGTTACATGCTGGCCTTCACAGCATATGAGAATAAGGTACCATAGCGTGTTGAGTCCTGTTAAAGCACTGTTCTCGTGCATGGATGCACCCCACTGTCACCCAGGGTTAGGGAGAGTTCAGTTGGCCGAAATCCACGTCTCATCACTCTATAGCGCCACCTGCTGGTCGAAGTGGTGCCCGCGGTCTGCTTGCTAAAGCTGCGCATGAAGTGTCTTCCTGTGTCTGTAAAAGCTTAGCTTGTGGGTTCTGGTGTGAAGAGAAGCAGCTGGTGGCATCACGTGCTTTGTAGGAGAGTGCATGCTGGTCTACACTCTCCCACATCGGCTGTGGAAGCTGCAGTATCAGAGCGGCTGCATACAATTGGGCATCTCAAAAAAGGGGGGGGGGGGGGCATAAAAAAGGATGAGTTACCTTGATCCTAACTTAGCCAACTGTGTGCTCTAGCTCGGGCCAGTAGCCATCATACGGCATGGAACAATCGGTGTGCTTGTTGTCACGGAAGACTGTTTGGAAACATAGCCGCAGTGTCCTTGAGAATCACACCACCCATGATGTCCTCCTTTTATCCGTGCTGTTGTTTCTGTGTGTTACGTGTCATCCTCGGCAGTAGGACATATTCATTGGGTTTCCTAATGAGAATAAAGGCGTATACCATTACAGTGTGGAAACAATGGTGTCTCCCACACCCCCCACTGTCACCTTGTGGCTTTCTCTCTGCTGCACAACCTCACAATCTGGCTTTGATTAAAGTCATAGCACCTGCCAATTTCTAGGCTACCACGGTAGGAAGCAATCAGTAGCCCCCCTGACTGGCCTAAGGACACTTACACTATAGCTCATACTATATACAGATCACGTATGGACCCTCAACAGGTGTGGGTGAATGAACGCTTGCAGGTGAACCTTGGTTTGGGATATCGAGCACGCTTTGTGTCCCTTTGTTTCCCTTTTAGAATTTTGCAGTGACAGCATCTCTGTCGGTGGTCCATTTCTGCAGGGCAGGGTTGTCACGGCAACAGCATCCACCACAGGAGCTCAGACCTGCCTACCTTGCATCACCTATTTGCAGGTCATTCGTCAAAAGAGAATTTTTAATACAGAAACATTGGCCAGACCTTTTCAATTCATTCAACATGTCATTCTCCTATAATAGCACAATTACTTTTTTTGATTGTTTCAACTTGAAATGGTATCGTAACAACATATGCAGCAACTTTATTATTATGTGAACATGAGGTTCCTGTTTGTCTGTGCAAAGCTGGGTCAATGTATTGATAGTAAAGTCAACTGAAATTAATAACTGAATGAATTTACAAAGCATATTGAGACAGTGTCATCCTTTTGTTGAAGTAACTTAAAGCACAACTGAACTTTGGTAGAACTTTGGGTTGTGTAGTTACCTGGCCATGATATGAGTCCAAATGGGGGGGAAATATGTTCGTTAGTTACTCTGTGCTCCCCTGGGGTGATAATCCAGAATAGGGTATTTGTCGCTCTCCATTCACTTCTATAGGGCAGCTAAAACAGTCTCAAAATGACACTTCTAGCACGTATACAAACATGAACAAAGTGGTTTCTGTCAATACAAACAATAACCAGTCCTCGTACGTAATTCTAACATGTGCAACTCAAGCCATTTGGTTGGACGGGTGCCTTTAAAAATGCAAAGATTGGTTATCCAAATGCAGTCCGGTGCTTTCTGTGCAAAACAACAGACTAAACATTTCAAGCAAGTAACAATATCCTACAAACGGGCAAAGCAGAATCTGGTGTTATTTAGGTCTGTTTTGTTAATGAACTCCATCGGTACATTTAATTGGAGGGTTGTGCACAACAATAAGCTAACCCATGTAACCGGCAAGCAGTTTGCACAAACCTCGCACCTCATTCTTTCTGATGCAAAGTGACATTTTATAAGCGATGATTATCTGTGAGCTCCCTCTGCATCGCCATGGAAACGTACCACAGGGGTAACGGAGGAAATGGTGCCATTTTTTCCATTGACTTTAACCTTCATGCTTCAGGCTTCAGGCTTCTTTGGGTTTCTGACAGAATTACAAATGATCCAGTCTGACAAAACCAGCAGAGCAAAACCTCAGAGCTTAACGTTTGAAATGAAATCTCTTGAATGGAATATGAGAGGCCGGATGCAGATAAAGTGGTCCCCAACCCTGTGCATCTACCGTTATGTAGGTTTGCATTTCAACCCTATTTTGGCACACCTGATTCTTTCTACTAGTTAGCAGCTCAAGGAGATCTCTAGTTGTTGAATGAGGTGTGCTTTGTTAGGGTTGGAGTGAAACCCTCCAGAGTGGTAGATCTCCAGGAACAGGGTTGTGGACCACTGATGTAGATAATCGAAAACACGCTTAAAGTCTGGGATAAAGGTCTTTCACGCATCCACAACTCGGCCACAAGCCTGAGATCCTGCCTTATCATTGATCCTGCCGTGCTCTCGCTATTCGTGGATTCTTCCTGTTTCTGTTGTTACAGGATGCAAGTTTTCAGTAGTGCTCTATCACTCTTCCTGTTTCTGTTGTTACAGGATGCAAGTTTTCAGTAGTGCTCTATCATCTTCCTGTTTCTGTTGTCTCTGAATTAAGGTTTTCAGTAGTGCTCTATCACTCTGCCTGTTTCTGTTGTTACAGGATGCAAGTTTTCAGTAATGCTCAATCACTCTGCCTGTTTCTGTTGTTACAGGATGCACGTTTTCAGTAATGCTCTATCACTCTTCCTGTTTCTGTTGTTACAGGATGCAAGTTTTCAATAGTGCTCTATCACTCTTCCTGTTTCTGTTGTTACAGGATGCAAGTTTTCAGTAATGCTCTATCACTCTTCCTGTTTCTGTTGTTACAGGATGCAAGTTTTCTGTAATGCTCTATCACTCTTCCTGTTTCTGTTGTTACAGGATGCAAGTTTTCAGTAATGCTCTATCACTCTTCCTGTTTCTGTTGTTACAGGATGCAAGTTTTCAGTAGTGCTCTATCACTCTTCCTGTTTCTGTTGTTACAGGATGCAAGTTTTCAGTAGTGCTCTATCACTCTTCCTGTTTCTGTTGTTACAGGATGCAAGTTTTCAGTAATGCTCTATCACTCTTCCTGTTTCTGTTGTTACAGGATGCAAGTTTTCAGTAGTGCTCTATCACTCTTCCTGTTTCTGTTGTTACAGGATGCAAGTTTTCAGTAGTGCTCTATCACTCCTCCTGTTTCTGTTGTTACAGGATACAAGTTTTCAGTAATGCTCTATCACTCTTCCTGTTTCTGTTGTTACAGGATGCAAGTTTTCAGTAGTGCTCTATCACTCTTCCTGTGTCTGTTGTTACAGGATGCAAGTTTTCAGTAGTGCTCTATCACTCCTCCTGTTTCTGTTGTTACAGGATACAAGTTGTCAGTAATGCTCTATCACTCTTCCTGTTTCTGTTGTTACAGGATGCAAGTTTTCAGTAATGCTCTATCACTCTTCCTGTTTCTGTTGTTACAGGATACAAGTTTTCAGTAGTGCTCTATCACTCCTCCTGTTTCTGTTGTTACAGGATGCAAGTTTTCAGTAGTGCTCTATCACTCTTCCTGTTTCTGTTGTTACAGGATACAAGTTTTCAGTAGTGCTCTATCACTCCTCCTGTTTCTGTTGTTACAGGATACAAGTTTTCAGTAGTGCTCTATCACTCCTCCTGTTTCTGTTGTTACAGGATACAAGTTTTCAGTAGTGCTCTATCACTCTTCCTGTGTCTGTTGTTACAGGATGCAAGTTTTCAGTAATGCTCTATCACTCCTCCTGTTTCTGTTGTCTCTGAATGAAGGTTTTCAGTAGTGCTGGTAGTTTGTACAGATTTTCCCTTCCATGCTGTGAAAGGCAGCAGAGTAAGAGGTCAGTCTGTTTCCCATAAGGGATTGCGTACAGGGGATGTCAGGCTGTGTTTAATGGTTTAGCATTTAATATCCTGCCATTTCAGTCCTGACAGTAAAATGACTCCTGAAGACTGTGGGGAACCATAATCAGCCACATTACTCAATATGAAAAAGCTTTTTCCACTGGAGACAATTATTCCATTTGGGTGATTGCATTGCAAATTATGCATTTTGCTGACGGACCGACTTATTCAGGGTGACATACATGCCATAGACAGACATTTGCATTTCATTTATCACTGCAGGTTTCTATGGTTGGCTGTATTCAGTGTAAATATACAGTTGCCTGTGTGCAGTGCCCTGTCTCCAGTACGCCGTTTCGCATAGAGGGGCGTTGAGTCTCCAGTATGCAGTGTGGGGTTCATTTGCAGTTCCTGGGTGCAGTGGTATATCAGACCTCCTGGGCATACCGTGGAATCTGATCCCCATGGTGTAAATGCTGGTGCATGTTGGCGTGTAGTGCAGAGCAATGCATCCTGCCATTGCAGCGCAGTGGCGAATCATGACGCGTGACTGCAGTGGTCACGCGTGTCATAACAGTGGTTCTGCAGGTCCGTTAGGTGATGCAGACGGAGCTCAGCTGTGGAATAGAAGCCTGGGCGGCTTTCTGCAGTCACAGAGCCCGGAGACGTTGCCATGGCAACCCCCTATTCTGAGCCATGGTGGAGTTGTGCATGTATGTGTGTGTGGGCGCATGCGCGCATGTGTGTGTACGTGTGTGTGTGTGTGTGTGTGTGTGTGTGTGTGTGCGAGTGTGTGTGTGTGTGTGTGTGTGTGTTTCTGCATGCATCTGTGTGTGTGCACTGAGTAGGTCAGGTACATGAATCCTGTTCTATCCCAGCTCTTCCTTGTTATGCGTATACAGCTGAATTTCATATTAGTGCATAAGATGATTTGGCCTGATTCCCCTACATGCCCGACTGTATTCGTCAAAGTCAGCTTAAAGACCTTCAGGAACACGTCCAATCCTTAATGTTACGTTTGGCCTTTGATCCAGTGATGCTTTATCTCTGATCCTCTTTTTTTCTGTAATTAATCTGTGGGTTATTCCTCCTGACATGAACCTGATAGCATTCCCAACACAAACCAATGCACTGAGGGCATAATGTCTGCAATTCCACATTCCATTGCTTTTTAATTGAAGACGGCTGGTTATTTTGACAAGATCGACAGGCAACAATCAGCAGCGAAACGTGATGGCGTAAAGCACATACGTTCCGTCATGGCGTACCCTGCTAGTACATGACCATTCTCAATGACCTCTAGCGTGCTTATAAATCTAATAGAATATGAAATGTATGCAAAACGCCTGTACATTTCACTACATAAGAGGAGAGCAGTACATTTTAAAATGAAAGGCATCCACCCTGGTCTCAGTGCTTACATTAGTCTATTTCCAACTGTGAGCATTTCCATGACAACTGTGGCAAAGCTTTCTACTCGCTTAGCAATCACAACGGTATCCCACCTCCCCTCTCCCCCAAGGAGTTAAAGGGGGGGGGGGTGTGAAGAAAGAGCAGGGTTAGTAGTGTGGCCAGGACAGGAGGGGGGCAGTATTTCCTTGTTCTTCAGGGACCTAAATGTGTGTACAGGTTGGATAAAGCTTGGAATGAGTGGCCATTCTGTGCCAGTGTAACAGAGTATCCAAGGAGACCGTTTCTCATTCTAAGCTGCACCATATGGAAAAAGATATCATATTGTGAGCATTTTGCTAGATATTGTGATGTTACGGACAAGGTGAACACTTGCCATTTCCTTGTGGTGCAGTTAAAACACGTTCAGTGTTTCAAAGATAGATCACAGGAATATTGTATATTGTACTATACTAACTGGATACAAAAATGACTTGAATCTATTTACAACATTGTTATTCAACCGTTTGGATGATTTGGACCAATCCTTTGAGTTTAACAGTACAGGTGTAATTTTCTGTAATGGCATTAAAATAAATCTTAAATCTAAATAAAATCCATGGAATTATCTGGAATGAACATAATTTAAGACGAGAAGGAGAGAAGTCACTAAATAAGAAAAATTAGTGTTTCTGCAGAGGAGAATGTGACTAAATTATGCCATGGCCTAAAATGAAAAATAAATTAATAATTTTTAGTTTGGTTCTCTGTCAGTATTTCTGCCTTATGGGTTGGCTCCACTCATACATTGCCTAGATATAACAGTTTTACACATTACAAAATTTCTTCAAACCGCTAAACTAGGATCGTAGTATTTGACACAAAATAAGCCTTCAACCCCAAATAACAGCGCATTGTTGTCGCTTGTCTTTTCTTCTCAGTGCGACAGTGTGGGCGTCTGTGTCTCAGTTCACTGTCATACCGTCTGCGCAGAACCAGGTAATAAATCACCCTGACCGCAAAAATCAGTGCGGTTACTGTTCTCCTCACATGAGCACGGCGCGGGTGCTAACACGTTAGCCCCTGAGAGGAGAGGAGTGGATGGCCAGCCCTGCTTTAGGTCACACGGCAGCTGGTTCTGACCCCCATTCTCCTGCGACACGCGACCCACGCAGCCGTCCGACCAATGGAGCCGTCTTCAGAGCGTATTTTATATCGGATGAAAAAAGGTCCCGTCGATGACCCCGTCTTTTAAATTCAAAGTGTTGCCGCGATTCGCTAACACTCAGGCAAGCAGAGGAGCTTTGGCCAGATCTAAGGACTGTGGCTCACATGCCCGCAAGGCAGTAAATCCCTCTCTAATTAGCAAAAACCTCTCAGCAATTATTAACCCAACAAATGCCCCCATCTCCCAGCAGGCTCTCATAGAGCAAAGTAGGGCAGCATGAGACACCCCTCATAGTGCAGGAGCACTATGATTCTTTGGCCATAATTTATAGGCAACAGTCAGAGAGGACATTGAACTAAATACGGTAGTACTGTTGGTCGTCTGTGAAAGAGAGGTTTTCACCTCATCTTTTTAAAGTATACAGTAACATGGATTGATGTTTGCATGATTGTGTTATTGTACTATTGTCCAGTGGGTTTTTGTGGTGCTGTGAAGGAATTCTCTTGCAAGCAGAGACCACACATGCAAACATTTATAATGCGCTTGTAATGCGCTTGAGAGAGAACATTCCTGGTACCATGGTCAAAATATGTTCTTCTGTATTAGAATGGATTCTATTGAGAGGTTTGTAACTTTGTGTAGCTGTCACTTCACGGTTTCCATGACTCCCAAATGTCCAGCTGTGACACAATCCAGGCCATACTAGTCACATGTAGCCTTCACAGGAAGCATCGGGGCTGAAGGCCCAGCCAGGATCTCTCATTGGGTCAGGGATTTATAGCGGGGTTTTCTGCCTCCTGAAACCAATTAACACCAATTAAAGCTAAACTGGGGCGATGATGATTATTATGATGAAGATACTGATTGGTTGTTTGGTAAATATGTGGGATCAGTATTGAGCAGTCCCTTGGTCAGAGTCTAAATTCATCCCTTCACGAACAGTGGGCCAGTGCTTTCATTCAGAGGGCATTCATTCATTCAGCTTTTACATGCACATGGGTCATTTTCTACTGCTGATATGGGTGAAGGATGGGGGGTGGAGGCTATGCTGGGAACAGACACATTTTCAGGACAGGATTCGGGATTCGGGGTTCTAGCCCTGGGGCCCCCAGGAGGGGTGCGAGTAGCTGATTGAAAACACACTCTCATTTTCCAGCTCAGCGGCCAGAGAAAGTCCATTTACAGAGCGACTGGGCCTCGTTCTTAAACAGACACAACCGTAACTCTACACTCTTACTGCAGCACAGCACAGGTTCCTGCACAATCCACTTTACAGAGCGACCGGGCCACGTTCTCAGAAGGACTCAACCATAACTCTACGCTCTTAGGGCCCAATTCAGAGATGGCTTAAGTCATGTGCTTAAGTACCTCTCCTGTGGCTTTTACATGTGATGATTTATGCTGTATTCTAACTTTAGCTCTGCGGGTGCTTATATCAAAATGGGGCTGGTACAGGGCATGATATACCTGCCCCCTGGATTGCCGGGTTTCTACTAAAAATGTTTGTGGGAGGTATGCATTTTCAACGTGTCAGTGATAGTGCCTTTAATAACCACATTTGCCTTTGTAAAATCCTACCTTTGTGCACCGTAGTTTCTCCTAGATATTGATGACTGGAATATATCCATTACACACAGAGAAAATAACTGTTGGACAGTGATTGCACTCAATATTATATCATTAAGTAAACAAATAAATAGTCGGATTTTCTTAATAAAATTACGTACGGAAGTATTATTAAGCAATCGATATGTGACGTCTCCAACTTAACCAGTTGAAGTCACATATGCTTAATATTATGTGCAACCACTGTCCAACAATTTTTTTGGTGAGTGTATCACAAGCTGGAATGATCCCATCACGTGGCCAGGAAGGAGAGAGATATTGTACCCTTGTGGAGAACTGGTACACTGCGGGTAGTTAATTTGCACTTCCTAATCATTTAGCACTGTAAAACAAAAACTTACTCATAAGAAAACAGTGGCTGGCAGCAATGTTGCCATTGAAAAACTATTTAAGGAATGGAAAGAAAATGTATAAATCATGTTCTTTTAGGGGATGGCCATTAAATAATGGGTTATTGTCGTTATTCTACATGACTTTGGCACTGTTTTGACATTTTTTACCATAAAAATACAGTTTTTTACAGAACACTGTAAAAAAATTATTGTTATAGGATTTCAGGTTTTTTTTGTTTTTCAAAACACTGTCAAAATCATGTAGAATAACAGCAATAACTCATTTAACTGTCGTCCCATAAAATAACAGTATTTATAAATTTTTCTGGAAGCTGAGCTGACACAAGTACAAAATCGTCCCGCTGTCAAAGCAAAAATCATCCATACACTGTCTATCAATGAATCCTAAAACATCTAATATTGGTCTGTATATCCCTTCCCTTCTTTGCCGGACGTGCCTCCTCTCCCTTAAACACAAGAACACATTCATGGCTGGATACAGTGTTAGAGAAATGTAGTCACCGCAAATCTGGAGGGGTTAATATACCTCCAGAGATACTGAAATTGAAATCAGGTGCTTTAAATTGTATGGCATGACATAGACGTTCAATCATACTTTTACATCTTTTTCTTTTTATGACCGCTTTTTCATAATTGCAAGTAGGCTAGGCCAAGAAAAGACTAATATTATGTTCAAATAACATGCTAACATCCATTTATGCAGAAGATGCTGTATTTTTCATTATCATCTATTGGGGGTGTTTTTTTTTCCCCAAACAAAGTTTAAGGGAAAACTCTGTATCTTGCAGAATCTGCATATCTTGCAGTCACATCTTGTTTTCAGCAATCTCTGCCCCCATGCACATGGAGAGACGCTTAAAACAGCAGATAAGTCAAATATCTGAATCACACATACGGTAGTTTAAGCTAAGTTGAATTTTGCGAGTAAGTGGCCTTTGCGTGTGATTATCTAAACTCTGAATCTGGCCCTTACTGCACCACTGCCCAGGTTCCTGCACAATTCACTTTACAGAGCGGCTCTGGGCCTCGTTCTGAGACAGACACAACCGTAACTCTACGCTCTTACTGCAACACTGCCCAGGTTCCTGCACAATCCACTTTACAAGAGCGGCTCTGGGCCTCGTTCTGAGACAGACACAACCGTAACTCTACACTCTTACTGCACCCCTGTGTAGTTACCTGCACAATCCATTTTACAGAGCGGCTCTGGGCCTCGTTCTGAAACACACAACCTTAACTCTACGCTCTTACTGCACCACTGCCCAGGTTCCTGCACAATCCACTTTACTGAGCGGCTCTGGGCCTCGTTCTGAGACAGACACAACCGTAACTCTACGCTCTTACTGCACCACTGCCCAGGTTCCTGCACAATCCACTTTACAAGAGCGGCTCTGGGCCTCAGACAGACACAACTATAACAAGTAATGTTTTGTCAAAAAAAGATTACATCACAATTACCCACACTCCTGTTTTTTTGTTTGTGCACCCTGAAGACGTTGTCTGTTCATATAATTGACCTCATTACCTGCATTATTTATTTTATTATCTTCTACAGCCGATTTTGGCCAAAATTAGACTTGAAAAGGTGCTCGCCTTGTGAGCCATGTGAAGCGTGAACACAGTCTGTTCCCCAGGGGTCACATTATTCTTTTAAAGACAAATTCACCTCAGCCTCTGTCATCCCCAAAGGCGGAGAGAGAGACAGTGACAGGCCCAAGTCCAGAGAGAGCTCTCACCCAGTATAAAACCATCCACAGACCAGGCCAGCCACAGGACCACCTTTGTTCTTACACAATCCCCATTTCCTGGCTTCAATGCTCGAAACATTGCTATCCTTGCCCTCCTAACTTCTCAGTTAACAGTGAAAGGGCTTTTCATGCTACATTTTACATTTTGCACATTCAAAACCACCCCCCAGTGCTAACCCCCACTCGGTAACTGGACAGCTTAGAGAGGGGTGTGTAAAGAGCAAAAGTACTTCCTTCCACATGTGCCTCTTTGTGCCACTGCAGACTCCTTGCTCCACTTGCTGGGCAAATAATGTAATTACACTTTTCACCATTGCGCCTGCAGCTGTTACTCTTGTACTCATCTACTGGGGAAGTATACAGGGGTATACTACTGGGGATCTACTGGGGATCCTTTTATAACTCTTGGCTCCTATCACGGTTTACTAAGCCAAAACATCCTCATGTTGTTTATATAGTCATGCAGAGCAGAAATCCAGTAAACATTATATCTGTCTCATGTTCTTGAAGCCTGACAAATCCCTCTTGACACTGACAATATTTACTGCAGAGAACTCCATAGACCTGTCTATGATGGGGGTCTATGGAGTATATATATGAATATGAATATGAATATGTGTATATATATATACAGTCAAGCCACACCCCTTTCACCTTCTCCACGTTTTATTATGTTACAGACATATTCTACAATAGATTGAGTTCATTTTTTGTCTCAAAATTCTACATAAAATAGCCCATAATGACAAAGTGAAAACAGGTTTTTAGACATTTGTGCTAATTTATTAAAAATCAAAATGTAAAATATATGTACACAAGTGTGCACACCCTTTGATATGACACCCAAAAGTGAGCTGAGGTGCATTTTGTTTCCACTGATAACCTTTCAGAAGATCAACCATCCAGGCAGCACTCCACCAATCAGGCCTTTATGGTAGAGTGGCCAGACGGAAGCCATATATATATATTCATATATGTTCCAAAGCTGGATAAAGAAAGATTTCTCTTTGTTTAGAGTTATGTGGTAAATCTATCAGGGGCCATCTGTTACTTTTTATTATCACTCATTCCTGACGCAGAAGAAAGATTAAGTGAATTATCCTTAGTATTTTTTATAATGGGAATGAGCCTTTAATGATCTCATAATGAATCAGCATGTGACGTTTCACATGACAAACCATAGTAAGGCTCTGACATAAAAGCCCACTTTTTATGACTGTGTTAATGTAATTTATTTCAAAAGGCCTGTTTAATAGTGTGAATTAATTGTTCACACTCTTGTTTCTTCAGCTCCTCATGGATCCTCACATAGTGTCCTTTCTTATCCTGCCAGCAGGGGGCGCTGTACGTGATAGGGCAGCTCCGATGTTGATGAGCACTATAGAACTGAAAAATCCCCTTTCTCCTTTAAGTTCCCTCTTCCCTTTCTTTCATGTAGTATCTTTATTTAGGTCGAGGCCAAAGATACGTTTTGTGTATGACAAATAATGAGTTTGTGGAAGATAAGATTGTAATGCAGTTTCCTCTTGTTTGCATTATGTAGGCTCTGTTTCTCTACCACTAACAGGCAGCAATGTAGCAAAAGGCAGAAGGCTGGCTTTGTTTTCTGAGGAACTTGCGTCTCTTAAGGACCCAGATTTGCGCACATGCAGTTCTGCTGCTGCTCGATTGCACTCAGTTTGTTTTTTTTAATTTTCCCACGCACTCATTTACGCTTTCTCTCTCTCTCTCTCTCTCTCTCTCTCTCTCTCTCTCTCTCTCGTAGACAGACACAGACACACATGCACACGCCATGATGTGAATTCTAACGGTCTTATCTGGGTTTGATAAAGTTATTTGCATGATGGGAAATGTTCCATACATGTTGTATATCTGTTCAATTACAGCAATAGTTTAAGCAGTTCTGAATGAAGGTCCTATTGGTTTATAGCTATGGCAATGTCAGATGATGCTCACATAGTCTAGTGCAGGGGTAGACAACCCTGGTCCTGGAATGCTGGAGACAGTCCTGGTTTTTTGCTCCATCCAAACATATAGCTACATGACTTGATTAATTTGAATGAATTAGGTGTAATGAATGCAGTAACCATGTGCTGGAGGCATTTCACCATTCAGAATCTCTTGTGATCAAGGTCAGGTAGAACAAAAACCAGAAATGTCACCGGCACTCCAGGACCAAGGTTGCCTACCCCTGGTCTAGTGAAATGGTTAGCTGGAGCTTTCTCTCTAAGGATAGACTTTTTTATAAATAATTTTCATGCAGAAAAAAAAAATAACTTTGAAAGGACCCTTATTGTAATCTCCATATTCATTCTCCAATAATTAACAAAGGCCTATTGGAATTTTCATATGAAAGTATTTGAATATGTAATAATTTCTGAAATAGCCCCTATGAAAGGGTCGTCCAAATATTTCTTTGCTTGAAATGGCCTCGCGTTTGCCTTGTCTGTCTCTTAGATAACCTACCAAGTCAAACATTATACAAAATGGCAGACATTATCTCTGCTAACCCTCTATCCGCAAATAAGGTTCACAATTTGGGCAAACATTTAGTGGGCTGTAAATCGACCCCTCTGTTGATTGTGAAATTGGTCAAACCTGGCCGAAGACGTAAGTTAGTGTCTGCGTATCATTTATATGTTTGCAGTGGAACAAAACAGTCGGAGTGAGGCAGGAAAGAGAGAAGCACATTTGTTTTCATGTTTGGACAAGGTTCATTTACATGTTGGCGTTTAGCAGATGCTCTAATGGTCTCTTTGGTTCAGAGCATTAGAATGACAGGAGGAGGTAACCGCAGTCTTCCTGTTTGACTGGGATGTCTGAGGGGTCATGTTACTGGTCAGCCGTTCATCCATGGAAAGGCAAACAAAGTTAACTAGGTTCTCTGGGAAGATTTTGAGGTCAGGAGTCAGGACATTTGTTTTTTTCATGAGTGGCCGATATATAAAAAAACATTCAAAATTTCAGGCATCACTGAAGGCACAACCTGAAGTCTATAGTTTTATTCATGAAGAAATAAAGCCTTACTCAACAGTCATGTGCTAATTATGAATAAATAACTTATTAGTCATGTTGTTTTACTAAGCTGAATAGTCTGGCCTATGCAATAAGCGTGATAAAGCACCACATTTTGCCTAAACATTTTAATATCTTAAGTTTATTGGACCCCAATTATTTATTGTGTTTAGTTATACTTTTCTTCTTGGAAAGCAGAAATGTGGCTGTTACAGAGAGTTCACAGAGATCTTTAAAACAAAGAAAATTAGTATTTTTGTCATTAAACACTCGCAGAAGAATGGGTTCCCAAAGGCTTCTCTGTGTCTCCATAGAGGAACCCTATCTAGTTCAATGGTTCTTTGTAGGGAAAATGGTTCAATCTGGGAGCTTTCACACCTCTCATAGAGGGTTCTATCAAGCACTAAAAAGGGTTCCCCTATGAACACATGACAAAGAACCATTTCAGAGCAGTTTTTTCTAAGAGTGCCCTGTGTACAAAATTATGTACTTTGTCATGGCTTTTCAATATGGAATACAATCTCTGAAGGTTGACCCAGGAGTACACCCTGGTGCAGGATAACACACGGCCGTCAACATCTGCTGAAGCTTTAGCATGCCACAATACAGTGTGTGCAGACAGCAGGGTTAGCCTATTGAGCAGTGGACAAACACTAATCATATTATGGCTCAACCACTCTGCACTTCTATTGACCAGACATAACGCATGTCACCCACAACGCTACTATAAGTACTGCCAGATAACTTGTTTTCCTATCTTCTTCCATCTCCAGCTTCACAGGGGATTGTGCCTGTTGTGTTTAAAGAGATAGAAGTTGAACTCAGTGAATGGAGCTTGCTGTTTACTGCAGTGATTACAAAACTTTAAAAGCAAACAGCTGTCAGCAATATTTGCATAAAGCAGCTTATTGTGCACATACAAAAAAAACAATAAAACATTTCTATGAAATTGTATGCATAACAGGCACTTACCAAGGCACTTGCAAATCTGTGCTTTCACTGATTGAATATACTAAGCCTTTGTGGAATAAACAAGAGTTACTTTTGCAGGGGTTTGATTTGAGACAGCAGTAGTGCAAGTGCATTATGCTAAATAGAGTCTTTTGCCATATTGATGACAGGGTTATGGGACATAAATGTCTGTCTGTCACTGCGACAGAGTCAACAATGACATCTGCTAGACCCTTGCTTTTGTCTGAAAGTGAAAGTTTGTTCTGAATGCGTTGTATGTCTACATCTCCAAACAAGTCTCATTTGAGCAGTGGTGCCCTTGACTGGTCACACAGAAGGGCAGAGACATTAATTCAGTATTGCAAATAGCCCACTAGTTTTTGTAATTCTGTGGAATAAGTGTAATTTGCCATCCTCTCATTATGTTTGTAACTGAATCTGAACTTTAATCTGACGTCAGACGTTCTTCTTTGCAAGGTCCTTTGTTACGATTGATATTTGAAAGCGATTTGGGATTTTGCCCGTGGTGAAACACGATGACTCTGCGCGTGGTGCGGTTTGCTCGCGGCAGCTTCAGGAGCGTTAAAACAAATCCATCTGTTTGCGGTCAGGAAGGGGGTGACTGGCCGATCTTGGGGTGTTGCCCATCCGTGTCTCTGCTTTCTCCAGGTGGTGGGGGGCAAGTTGCGCGTTTTTAACCAGGCTTTTTGAATCTGAATGAAGCCCATCCCTAGATAGATGGTTCTGAGTACAGAAACTAATCATGGGATTTGTGTAGTGGGCTACCTATGAACAAAGCAGTGCGAGGATGAGCGGACGCGTTTTCAATGGGAAAGCACCGCAGCTGCCCGCTCAGCGAATGGGAAGGACAATGTACTATATTTCAAGGTAAGAGCGATCCTATCCGCGATGCGCTTCTGCCGGCGGCTACGCATAGCCTATTCGTCGCAACGGACTAGCATATAGGGCGCACCTTAACCTGGATGCTACTATTACCTTCGCGCTGTTTAAAAGAATGAAATGAAGGTCCAAACACCAGAGATATTGCAGTAAAAAGATTAGTATGGAACTCTGAAATGGTTTGGCGTGTTAGATCATGTTTAAGGTCGGGTTTTTATTAAAGAGGGAAGGTAGCCTACACTGTAATTGCACAACGTTCGCGATACTGTTTCTTTTTGTCAACTATTTAGCAGATTATTAGCGATCCTGTGTTTATCGATTGCTTCCCCTCGTTTTATTCGCGTGTGATGTTCTAGTCAGGGCTTAACGATGGATAGAACCAATCGCGAAATATCTTCCATCAATTGTCTAATTTTCAAAAACGGAACTTTTGTGTTTACGTTATGTTTTTACAAATGTCTGGATTTCGTTTTGGATAAAGGTAAAATCATGTACAGTGAATTGCTTTACATTGCATTGTCCTTTCTTTTTTTTCGTTTTGAACATTTGATGGATCTGGTGAGCAATCATTACAGGTAGAGAGTATTTAGCTCTGCTGTAGTGCAGTTAACTGAGCAGAGTTGGTTTGTACATGTCTTCAGCCTGTGTGTAATTTTAGATAGGATATTCAGGTAGCACACTGCTTTAACTTGCACACTGCAAAGAAACAGAAACACGACAGGCAGAAGAACTGGGGAAAGTGCTCCATCGTCAAGATGTTGCCACTCACAGAAAATGGTTAAAGGGAGAGGGGAGGGGGGAAATGGCATTCAATCACTCTTGTCGATTCATGCCCAGGGCTCTTTGAACCAACTGTGCATTGTGACAAAACTATGGTAGGCTAATTTGCCAAATTTGAAATCAGATCTTGAGATATTGCTGTTATTTGTTCCCCAAATTAAATATAACCAACAATCATGTATTACCCATTTTCTAGTAACGTCCCCCAGACATTCATTACATGACGCTATATTGTAACCAGTAACAGACGTCGCAGGAATGTCCCCGAATGTCCCATGAATGTTATGAGCACAACGTCATATCATAATCGGATAGGGACGTTGCTTGAAAGTCCCCGAAACATTAAAATTAAATGTCATATTGTAACCAAACAGTGACCGTCCTAGGACTTTAATAACGTCCTAGTAATGTTTTTAGGACATCCCTAGGGAACGTCACATCATAACTTTGAGAGGACTAAAATGGTACGTTCCTGGGACGTCCTATGTTTGCTGGGTAGAAACTTGATGCTTGAGTACTTTTTCCCATCGGTCGCATTTGTTGTCAAAACATTTAGAAGTCATAACATCCCTTGGCCCAGACTGGTATAGCTAACATGACAGTAAAAAAAAAAAATCTAAAAGTCCAAATAAAACAACTGAATCTTTTCTATTGATCCACAGTTGTTGCATAACACTGAGTTCATGTAGCGTTAGTCTGAACCAATCTGACTACAGCTGATATGCTTGGTAACAAGTAGCTAATGGTACCGAGTAGCCGGTTCTAGCTAACACAGTCAATAGTCTACTACATGTAACGTTGGCAAACATTTCCTTCTTCCAAGAACTAGCTGCCGAATAAAGTAAAGTTATCACTAATAACAACACAGTTGACTGGCAAGCAGAAAGTCCAGGTAAATTCATGTTGAAACTTTTGACCTTCCTGTCCAGTATTATATGGGAGCTCCGTGTCTGTCTTTAAACCAATTCACTCCCGAACATCTCGCCACCTTCTAAAACGAGCACCTAGCTATGTTCACTCCAGTTTTCGAGCAAGCTTTATCCAATTCCCTTTTCTTTTTCTTTGCGTGAAATAGCGCCGGTATAATAGGTCACTGTGAAATGTCTAGCTGGTGAACTAGCCAGGTCATTCTCACTGTTGATTGGTTCTACGGTCTATGGTCATAAGCCACTTCGTTTTGAAAACAAAATTCGGGCCGAACCGCTGATTGTAGAATGCAGAATCTGAGGGTATAAAACACAGTGTATGGTACTGGATTTCTCTCAGAACAGTTCTTTCTATGATTGCTACCAAATAAGCATGACCTTTCCCCAATATGTTTCTCAAAAAACTTTAAGTGAATGCGTTGTGTGGGTCCTTCTTACACACATCACATCATGTCCCCTTTTTTAGTCAAGTAATAATAATTTAAATGGTAACATCACCCACATTGTAAAACTGTGCATGCCTGTTTTACATGAATAGCCTACATTCCAGACACCTGCATAGTATCTTTTACATTGTAAAAGTAGAAATGGTCTTTTTGTTCTTAAATGGGTCTGGTTTCCTGTTTTTTTTTTAAAGTGCTTGTAAAACTTTTACTAGACCTGCTGTATCAGCTGCTGGTTCATGCTGGTTCATAGTTCCTGCTTTAGGGAAGGTTTTTGTGCGCGAGCGTTGTTGCTGAGCTTTGATGAGGAATAGGGTCATTATTAATACCGTCTGTTTGAGGTAGCCTACACATGATTGGAACGTTGGACCTGTTCTCTTCTCGGTGGTCTGGACCATCTTCAGCAATCCATTCTGGCCCCTTCTGATGGATCTACAAGCAGGTTTTTATTGTCAACAGGTGATGTCATGAGTATTTTCCCATGGAGAACAGAACTGCAGCCTAGAGTCCATCATATTGTGCTGCTTATTTTTCTCACAGCGCACAGACTTGGCACAAAGCTGTCTTAAATGTAGGCCAGCACCTGTCATTCCTTTAGTTTAGAGGGGCTTTCAACCTTTTCTGATCCAGGGACCCCCACCGAAACTCGAAGGCGCCCAGGGGATCCCCATCATACGTTTAAAAAGGAGTTATATTTAAAAAAAGGTTTTATATTTTGAAATGTTTTCCCATATCAATATATAGTCATTGCATATCAATTCTGGCCAGGGACCCACTACGGTACCTTCAAGGACCACCAGGCATCTGCAGACCCCCAGTTGAAAACCCACGGTTGAGATAAGACACCAACTGAATGAAAACCAACCTGGATCCTTAATCTAGCGACATAGAGCCTGGTTACAGTTCTGCTGTGGACAGTGATTATGTTGGAAGTCTGTGCTTTGATATGTATCTGTGTCTGTCTTTAACATGGGTGTCCAATCTTATCGGAAAAGGGCCGGTGTGGGTGCAGGTGTTTGTTTTAGCCCATCATTAAGACACCTGATTCGACTTATCAAGGTCTTGATTGAAGACCATGATTAGCTAATTCATTGAATCCGGTGTTGTAGCGCTGGGCTAAAAGAAAAACCTGCACCCACATTGGCCCTTTTCGGATAAGACTGAACACCCCTGGACTGGTCTATAGGATTATATCTCAGTTGAGGTTTTTGCATGGTGAGGAAATGTACAGGATTCATTAGCATTGTCTGAGGAAAAAACAAGTTAAGGAAGGCCAGTAAAGGTGAGGTAGTTAGACTAAGAATCTGGATGAGGGCTCAATTCGGTTTGGGCTACATCGCAGTAGGTCACGTCTCCATCAAGGTTTGGCGAAAGTCGACGTAATGCTAGCTGCTAATAAAATGCATTAATGTCTCCCACTGAGAAGGCTTTGAGCAAGTCCTGTGTTTGTATTAGGTGACTGCTTCAGGCTTATTAAACTTGTATACCTGCCATGTGACAGACTTCATATAAAAGCGCTTTTCAATTAGTTTTTTCCCTTTATATGAAATGCTTTTACATAGGGGTTGACCAATTCTGTCCGCTGCCAAAATTCATTTCTCAAATGTCTCCAAGTGGCTGTAAATCATCCTTTACAATTTAGTGAACTTGCCAGAATGTTTACCAAACTTACCAAAAACACTTTGGATTAAAATGAAAATGTATCCTTAAGTTTACTTTAGTTCTAGTCTAGAAATGGTTAAAGTTTGTGCAGTAAGATGCTTATTGAGTCACAGTGCGTATGAGGATTAATAAAAAAAGATTTTCATCATTCCTTGTATGACGCCCATACATTTTCATTATCTCAGTTTTGGAAACATAATTTTTTCTTATTTTCATTATAAAATATATGCATCATGTAAGAGGGGTTTTCATTACTCCTTATTTGACACCCATAAATTGTGATCATCTGTGTTTTGGAAACGATTATTTAATTATAAAATATATGCATCATGTAAGCGTCTGCATTTATAGCTCTGATTTATAGCTTCTGTGCAGTGATGTCATTTTCCGTGTGTGCTGTCCATAGAAATAAAGGCAAAGGGAACATTGGACCATGCATTTAACCCTTTGAAGAGTAGGCTTTTTGGAATGTTTTTTTCAAAATTCTAAGTAAGTGTTCTAGAACTCCATTGCTTTCAGTTTGCCATTCGCAATTGTTACATGAGCATTAGAATGTTCAGTCAAGATATTTTTTTCACACATTTGTGATCTTACACCTTAAAAGGTTAATGCACACCCTGCATACTGCATATTACATTGGCCTTTCAGTTCACAAAACATATTAATAATTAAACAGTGATCCTGTTTCCCCAAAGCATATTGATAATGAAACAATGATCCCGTTTCCCAAAGTATCTGCCTCTGCCTTATATTCTTCATTCCTTGTTTGATTTCCCTAATCTCTTTCCCAGATGTATGCATAGTGTGTGCTAACAGCCAGTCTTCCAGCTGTTTTAAACGGCTGTATTGAGAACAGACCCAAACAGGGTAGAGGCCATACCCCGTCCCATCGCAGCTGTCTTTAGTTTGTGACATGCCCGGGCGGGGGGTGGCTGTGGGGGTGCACAAGCTGTTCGAACCGCAACGCATTTCCACTGCATCAGAAATTCAAATAATAGCATGCACACATAAATTAACTGCCAAACTTGGAATGCTGCCACAGAAAACGAGAACCTCCTGTTGGCCCCACATCCCGGCCGGTGGTGGTTTCTTCCAACGGTATATTCTCCCGTCACGGCTTTGGAAGTACTGCTGAACTTAAGAGAAAATGCCCTGGTGGGTGATACAGGGGACCCCCGCAGACTGCCGCTTCCTTGTGTGTGTGATTCTCCAGGCTTTATCGTAATGCTGTTAAACTGAGCCTCTCTTCATCATTTAAACATCACCCCTGATGAGAACAGTTTGTTTGGAAAGGCCTGCCTAAATATTTGAGGCCCAGGGGAATGTATAGGATTTCAGCCTTTTGTGTTTGAACCTATTGGACTGAATTAAACACAGATCATTAGGTACTGCATTATAGGCCTTTAACTACAGACAGCATGGAGGAATGATCTCATTAAAGGGTAAGTTCGCTATTTTGGACCTTGGACCCTATTTGCGGTCCGTCTTCCATGAACCTGACCCATGAAGTCCATTTTTTCGCTGATCGGTCCAGTATTGAGTTCGCTACAGATTTCCTGTAGGCTCTCACTGGGCTACAATAGAAGTCAACGGGGCAATTAGAAATGTTCGATAAATGTGCTTTCATGTACAATAAATGAGACGGGAAGCTCAGGGTGTATTGTTACCGGTCTCAGTATGCTCTCTTGTGAAATGTATCTCAATCCGAACATTTTTACGTGCTTGGCATGGCTTGGAAGTAAGCATTTCTCTGTTGCTTGTTTTCGCTGCTCCCGCGGAGTACTATGTGTCGGGGGTAGGGGAGCGGGAAGGTGTGCCGGCCGTTTACGAAACTATCTAGTTGAGCAGTCTGCGTTTGTTTACCTGCAGCAATGTAGGCTACAATTTCCACAAAAAAAACTTGGATGATGGATGACTATAATGATTACGAAGACGAAGAATTCGATTTTGACTTTGACGTTACTGGCTACAGATTTGAGCCAGAATACACGGACACGGAACTACAAGAGATGGATGATAAGAGAGCAAGAGAAGAGAGAGGGGCTGAAGTTGCGCAGGTAATGTTATCCGAAGTCGCTGCCGAGGCTAGACCAAGAATTTCGGGGGACTTTTGGTGTTCTTGCAAGAGGTGCAAGCAGATGCCCAGAGAGGAGGAAAGTTTGTGTTGTAGGGAGTGGGATCTGTAGCTACCGAATGCCATTGAAAACCTGGATGTATCCGTGGATGACACTGGATCATCTCCATTGATTACCATTACACTATGACTGCCAACAGATATGTGATAGATGAGAACTTTGGACAGGACACCATGCGTCAAGCATTTGTAAATAAAACATTATAGAATTGTAAAAAGTTATAGTTGATGAACGTTTCCGACAGTTTTGTTACAAGAAACCAACTTATGTCAAGCTCGGATTTTGTTAGTTGGTATGTGTGCTGGGTCAGAGGATGCGCTCAAAAAAAAAAAAAAATATGTTAGTAACGTTATAGCTAAATATAACTCACCTCCGCTCCGGTGCTTGATAGTGCTGCAGGTCCGACACGAGGAACAGCTGTGTTCTTTAGCCACCAGTGTTTTGCTTCTGATTTGCAGTTACAGAAATCAGTATCGTCGAAATGCGCTCCACAAACTCGCGAGTCTGCCAAACGGAGTTGATTGACTGGAGTGTTTATGTCGATCCGTAAGACAACCAGCCAAAGTCTCAATCTTTCTGGGTCAGAGAACGGAAGCCTGTGAAAACTGGTATTTGAGCGTCCAGACATTTTATTCCCACAACCGGGGAATGCACATTCGCGCACCATTGCTGTGATAAATTATTACAAATGATGATTACAAACACTGCGTTACAAATATTTCTGCTGTAGGCTACTAGCTAGTAAACTCCAACGGGAGGTCAGGATTTGTGATCAACTGCTTTTCAAGCGGCCTCTCTACAACGTAGCTAGACTGCGGAAGTTTACAGTGCGAGGTAGTGCGGTCGGAGAAATAGTTATGTTTCAAATGGAACTGTTGTTTCAACGTTCGGTTTGCGTTTGCGATAGCCTACATTTCACAGGAGAGCATACTGAGACCGTAAGAATACACACTGAGCTATAAAAGCACATTTATCGTTGTTTTTCCATAACATTTCTAATTGCCCCGTTGACTTCTATTGTAGCCCAGTGAGAGCCTACAGGAAATCTGTACCGAACTCAATACTGGACCGATCAGCGAAAAAATGGACTTCATGGGTCAGGTTCATGGAAGACGGACCGCAAATAGGGTCCAAGGTCCAAAATAGCGAACTTACCCTTTAATATCTACTGGCTCCACTGTTCTTGGTTTTAGATGACCACACCTTAGACCACCCTTTCCTCAAACTGGGAGTTTCATTAAAGACTAGTAACCACTTATTTAGGCTGTAATTTGAAAAAAATAAATAAAATACTTTTCTTTTATTGAGTCAAACGCATCTGGTCAGTGGATTCAGTTGCTCCATTTAATTTAACTGACACCCTTGGGGGTAGGGAAAAGGCAGGAGGTATGAGTCTTAACACAAATTAATGGGTTTAACAGCCTGAGAGGCTTGGACAGTGTACCACCCACACTTACAGACCTCAAAGAGGAGAATGTAAAGACTTACATTTAGCAGCAGTACATTCCTGTACAGGACATTACCCCTGCTGTACAGTACATTACCCACAGGAGTCTGCCTGACATTGTTGCACGTGAGCCTGTGTAGTCATGTCCTGGACAGGCAGCTCTGGTACTCTGTTGTGAACTGAAACTGAATTTGAATCAGAATCAGATTCAGAATCAGATTTATTGTCCATGTAAGTTTGCACAAACAAGGAATTTGTCTCGGTTTGGCTCGCATAGATCACATTAAACAATGCACAACAGCAACCGCAGCAAAAAGATTTGGAGTAAGGAAAGTTAAACAAAGGGAAATAAAGTATATAACATAAAAATAAAAGTGAAGTATATACTGTATAAAGTAAGATGAAATAATAAAATATAAAGTATATACTGAGAGGTCATGATTAATTTGTCTTCATGGCTCACCGGGCCAAAGGCTCATGTTGGTAATTGGGCGTTCTCCTCTGTCGCTGATTTGTGCGTGAAGCCAACAAAAATGTGCAAAACATTTTCAAACTTCTCTCAGAGAAAATAGCGATGACATCTTAAAAAGTGTGTAATAATCCCTTTTGGCTGAATTAGCATTCAAGTGAATTGTAGACTAGACTCATTTTACACTGTACAAGGGGAAAAAGCAGTTTGTCATAAATCAAAAAGTCATAAATCAGTGACTGTGGCAGTGCTTACCATACCTATGATGCTGTTGCCTTCATAGCAAGAGTTTCCACGAAGAACACACCCTGATGATGTGTCTCAGAAGTAAAGATATACTATACAAATGAAAATATCTGCTTTATGTCAATAGCAGAGGTCAGGAAGCAGCTTAGCAGAGAGGATTTCAATGCTGAACACCTCCTGTACTACCAGAGGCCATGCTGCTTTGATTTGGGTCCTCTCAACTTCTCAAGCGTAATCCTTCAGACAGACAAACAGTCACTGGTAATTACACAGCCATTATTCTAGCCTGATGAGTAATCCTCATGTAATTCCAACTGTGTAGGAAGGGTACCTTGCTTTCATATGCCTGGGATACTAAAAAAAGATAGATCATTTTCTTTGTCTTTTGATTGTCCATTCTGAGAGTGAATGACAATGAAAACAAATAAAAGTGACTTGCATATCACACAGTAAAAACCTCTAATGTAGCTTTCACACTGACTACAATGTCATTTTAACTGATCATTTCTGTATATATTCCTCCGTGAAAATTTAGTTATCTTAGAACTAGAGGAAGATGTTTGTGTTCCCCAGCTGTTTACTTACTATAAATGTCTCAACAGTCCTTAAGTACCCACCTTAGTCTCCATAAGTCTCTCTTTTGAGTTTATCATTAAGTTTGGAATTAACCACGGACTCTTATGTAAGCGTTTGTGTTTAGCTTGCGACAGTGTATGGACTTGTCTAATGTCGGGGCCAGTCTGTCCACTGAGGTTGAGCTGGTGGTGTAGTCTGTCACCCCATAGTGTGCCCATCTGTCCTGCCAGGCATTGCTTGCCCCATTGTGGTTTTGCTGACCATGGATGGACGGTACATTGAATGAACTAACTGCACGGCTTGTACATGCATGTGGCACACATGTCAGTACCAGCCATAAGCCACATTCTGCCCCCAAGTCTTACTCGTATATTATTACATCCCATCTCTCTGCTGAAAGTTGAGCTCAAAAGTCAGTAAGTAATTCAAATAGAGTCAAGCCATTTTTTGAGTCTGCTCATCCTATTATCAAATCAATTTTAAGGTTAACTACTGTAATAGGTACAGATCATCTGCTGGATAATTATATATATAAGCATATATAAACACTTTCATTAATTGTCTGGACTCCTCTGCAGCCTCATATGGGCAGTATGTGTTTATGAAAAGCATATATGCTTCCTCATTGATATTTTAGTCTTGTTATGACCACTGACCACATGGGTAGTCTATGCCAAAACAAAAACTATAAATTGACTACATGCTAGTTCTAAGGGTTAAGATAAAGTTAAGTTAAGATAAATAAAGATTATTTTTGTTATATTAAATCACCCAGTGACAAAATATGATAAATTATAATTATAATTTATAAAGCATTGCTTCACCTTAAAGGAATTCTTTTTTTTCTAGTCATTTTTCATATTATTTTGCTTGTTTATTCACGTCTCTTTTTTGTTTTTTGTTATCTGCTGAAGCAAATCCATATGCATGAAGAGATAATCAGTGCTGTCCACCAGGTCCATATTAGAGTGCTTCTTATCCTGTCTAATTAGAGAGTTTAATGACCTGCCTGGGGCTTTGAGTACTCAGAGGTTCTGAAAAGCCAAATTAAGATGTAATAGCATTTTGTACATAGCTGTGTGAGTGGTGCATGGATTAGAAGCTATCATTGACATAAGGACTGATGATCTCATCAAATTTTTCAGTCTCAAGTGCCACCAAGCTATTTCATGCAAACTTTCTCCATTCTGGGTGTAGTTTTCTTCATTGATCTGAATAAAATTAGATTCCTACTGTTACAAAGACGATGAATGTGTTTGTAGGGTGGAGATTTGAAACCCTGTTAATTTAGTTACGCATGAGTTGATCTCGCTTAACAAGACAATTCCCATTTCCGCATTTAGCAGACACTCTAATCTAGATAGACTTGCACAGATTACATTCTTTTACAAACATATAGTCCATTTTGGCAGCTAGTTACCTTTACTGAAGCAGTTCAGGTTAAGCTCAAAGGCAAAGTAGCAGTGCCCCAGCTGGGAATTGAGCCTGCAACCTTTGAGCTGCCACCACTGCCATTGATGAATAAATTTCAAAGTGAAAAATCTGCTCCTGATTTTCACGCCTTTGGCTCAGTGGGCACATGGAAAGAAATTTGCTGTAGAAACTGATATCAGCTTTCCTTTGAAGGGAATGCGTTGCTGGACCTTGCGCTCTCCTAAAAATATATTTTTTCTAATGTTGCATTTAATATGCACCTGCAAGTTTTAATGAGGTTGTTTTGTTTTTTTTGTTTAAGCCGTCCCTTTCCGTCCCTTTTCTGGAAAATGCCTGTGTGTGTGAGGGAATTGTTTTACTCATTCCACGTCTTTGGTTGTTAATCATTCCATACGTCTTTCAAAGTCATTCCATAAGTAAAGTGGGAGATGTGGAGGAAAAGATGGGAATAAATGTGTTGTGGTTGATCAGTGTTTACAAGCCGGAATGACTGGCACCTCTCTTGACATAGCTACATGGAAATTAAACACTCATAGCACTGCTATGCAGAGGAGTCCAAAAATGAGGCTGCCATTGAACCCTTGAGGTACTTCACCTGAATTGCTTTAGTAAATGTCCAGTATGTCTTTAAATTGGTTGTATGGACAAAGACATCTATTGCTGGTATCTTAACATGGAATCCGAAATTGGTCTCATCCTTCTCTCTCCAAACATGTCAAAAACTGTTTTCTTCACTGTGCACTGAAGATGAGACCCATAGTCTCTCAGACTGGCCAGACAGATTCGCGTTCATGCTGCCTGGAATAAGCAATAAAATATTGATTGCGCACAAAATCTTTTGTCAATGCTGCGCTTGCGTTTGAGTCTTCTGTGCTTTTGAGCGATGCAGCCGGCAGCATTGCAGCATTGTTACAGTGAAGCAAAGCTCATCCTGTAACAAGGTTTTAGGTTCATTACATTAACTGTGTCGTGGTCCAACTGGTCTCCTCCCCATCGGCCAAAACACAAGGAAAATATGGCCAACACAAAGACACCCTGTGGTTCCTGGAAGCAGAATTTCATTCACCTGCTCCCTCCATTCCCTACAACCGGCTCTCACTTGTCCCACAATATTTGGCTGCAAGTTATGTTAAAAATAATATATTATTAAACGCAAACTGAAAAAAGGTCTGAAAATACAAAAGTGCTCCACAGCTAAAACTTGCCAGTTCACTGCCCTGAGAAGAAGTGACCATGGTTACGAAGTGCTTTTCTATTGGCAAGCCAACCAGAAGCGTAATTGTATCTCGCAGTGCTGAAGAGGTGGGACACAAAACGTCACCAACAACAGTCTGGCAGCTTTCCTCAAACAGATGGGTGAACATCATGAAGTACATGAAGTAGACTAACAAAAGCTGACCCCTGCGACAAGAACTGAGCCTGTCTCACATCCTGTTTCACAACAGGCCTACCTCACAGCTTTCTCACGCCTACAGAGCTACAGTTATCCTATAAATATGTATTTTGTGTGGGCCTCAAAATTATATGAAACTAAATTAAAAAAGGTGCGTTTAGCATGATATTTAAGAAAAATTAATAGCCACATATTTTAAGTAAAGCTGTCATTCTGACATTCTGTTGCAGTATGTTTATTAACTGATGTTGGTAGGTGAGCATGAAGGCAACATTGTTGTCTTAGATGGTGTCAGATGGAGGCATAGCAGATTAAGTCAGGACACAGATGAACTCAGGACACAGGTGAACTCAGGACGCAGATTAACCCAGGATGCGGATTGACTCAGATGTGCACAGATTACTTGTGACGCAGATTAGCTCAGGACACAGATTAATTCAGGACACACTGCGTTGGCAGGTCGACCAGATCGCTCTCCAGCAGTGTCACGCCATGTATCCTGGACGGTACACTGCTTACCATATGCACATTGAAATATGAGTTTGACTGTGAGTTGCATATCCCACGCAAGATTATCTGTACACCAAAATGTTATATGAATAGAACATTTTGATATAAATGTCCATCTGGGAATGGTTGTGATGTGTAACTATGCCTTTTGCCATTTAGCACTGTAGATGGTGTATATATTCAATGAGTATGTCAAATACACATGTGCAATGCTAGAAAATTAATGACATTTTTCCTGTAATCTATTTGAATTTTTGTGGTACTCTAGACCTACATGTTCATTGCCTTTCAAGTCAGGCAAAGCTATCTTGACGACTGGTTCTTGAGATGTAAAATAATTGCAGTATGTAATTAATATTTAGATGCAACCACAGTTTATGTTAGTGTACTGTAAGTAGTAGGGCTATCTTCTGAGTAATGGCTGCTTTATGTATTGCCTAAGCTAGTTTATTTTTGTGTAGTGCAGTGAGATTTTATAGGAAAACTCCAGGGAATATCCATCGCATTGTGGATGTCTTGTTCCTCACTGCTACCTGGCTGCTGATGGTTTATGTTTCCCACAATGCACTGCGCTGACAGGTTTGTCCCCTCTCTTCTCTGGCACCACCAGGTGGGACGAGAGCAGCTCAATCAGCAGTGGGCTCAGCGATGGATCTGACAACCTCAGCTCGGAGGACTTCAACGCCAGCTCCTCCCTCAACTCCCTGCCCACCACGCCTGTCGGCTCTCGGCGCAACTCCTCCATCGTGGTGAGTGACAGTCGGATATTTATTACACATGCCGCTGTATATGTAATAAAGCGGGGGTGAAATGCTCCCTGCTTTACATTTGTTTAAATGACAATCATTTAGCAGACACTCTTATCCAGAGCGATGAACAGTAGTGGAAAACATCAGTGAACATCACTCTCAGGAGGAATGCAAAAATGTAGTAGCATTTAGCATTTAAGTGTAATTTCAACCTAAACAATTAGCATTGCAAAAAAAACAAGGCAAGATTAGACAGATAACCTATCTTAAGACAGCTATACACTTGTTTTGTTTACCTTGGATATCTGGTTAGGAAGTTGAGGTAGGCCTACCACTGAAATTTGGAACACGTAACAGGATTTAGAAAATGCTGAACTTGTGTTGTGTCACACAATATTATTTGGCTGTGAATAGTGGCGGAAGCTAGACTTTGTACTTAGACCCTCTCACACTTAGACGTTTGCACGCACATACACACTGCACCATTAGGCCTAGATATTTAACATTTTTACGTGTCGGGTTGCGTTAGGCAGTTGGGAATGTAGGTCAGAACCATGAACAGTACTCAGTCGCAGGCAGGCGGAAGCATAAAAAAACGGTCACCGAAACAAGCATAAAAAAATGGTCACCGAAACAAACAACATCCCAAATACCTAGGCCTATAGCTTGCTTAGGCCTACACAGCACAACACGTTAGACCAAAAAGCACAGAAAAGAGTTAAGCTTTGGCATGGCAGCACACATTGTAGTAGGCTAGGCTATGTATAGGCTACATTGAGTATGTTATTAATTTCCTCAAGATTGCTATGATGTGGGGATCATAAAGAAATCACCGTAGGCTACATTTCTTATTATATTACATTCATTTGGCAGACGTTTTTATCAAAAGCAACATACAATAAGTGCATACTGAAGGTCATTGAAGCAACTACAAAGCAGGTCAGACAAAGCACATCTATCATAACGTAGCAGGTATCCATAGACATGAACATTGAGTATAGTACACACAGTAAGCTATGGCTAGGTCAGTAAGACATGATAAACTACAAAATCACAACAATAATTAAGGATGCAGCAAAAAACAAGAAACAAGTGCTATTTAGAGAATGGTATTAGATTGGTGGGTCAGTCAAGGTGGAGTTTGAAGAGGTGTGTCTTCAGACCACGACGGAAAGCAGGCAGCGATTGAGCTGATCGTAGAGGAATGGGGAGTTCATTCCACCAATCGGGAGCTAGGGTGGAGAAGCACCGCAGTCGGGACGAGCGACAACCGTTGACACGGAGGGAAGGAAGTGCGAGTCGCCCTGCTGCAGCAGAGCGAAATTGTTGTGCTGGAGTGTAGTGCTGGATTATGTCCTGTAGGCAGGAAGGGCCTGTTCCATTTAACTGCAGGTACATGATACATTTTCTGTAGAATATAAATATAGGCTAAGTTTGACATGATCAGATTATTGTACAGATTATTGTGCATATGATGGAGATGAGTTTGCTTATTTAAGAATATTAAAAACAGATGCTACTTGAAACACAGAAGTACATTTTCTCTGCCGCTTAAAGAGTGTCTCAAATTTAAGGGCCCGTCCAAGAATGGACTTATTGATGTAGGGCCCGCTCTCCGCGATGGTGACACGTGCCCTAGAGCAGCTGCACTGTCTGTATCTCTGCCACTGGTTGTGATTTCCTAATGAGGGACCTGTGGATCCAGGGCAGACACACTTTTTGATTAATAACTGGCAGAAATGCCTTTTTTATTCTTTGTATTCTAGTTTTGTCCCTCTTGGTGCCCTGTATTGATCTCAGCAGTTAAAATGAGTCAAGTGTCAGACAGCAGCAGCACCAGCAAAAAGTCATTCTTCCTCCCAGCTGCTGGGAGCGTAGAATGTCAGCACCAGATGGATTAAACTGCTGTGCTGTGGATGCACTTGATGATGCCTTCAGTTCACTTACTCACTTTTGTTTTCTTATTCTTTCACTGTTTTATTTTGCTACATTATTGCACTTGCAACTTCAGTTATTCAATATTGTCAAGAATACATAATCACAACAACAACCACCACCACCACCACCACAACCACCACCACAATCACCATCACCATCAGTAATAGAGGTGGGAGTCACAGTACTGCTAGTATTGCTATTTCAAAGAAACGGTTCCTCTCTTATCGGAGTTTAGGAAATCATTATTATCGGCTGCCACATATGCGATGTCATGGTTTTCATTTCAGGTTAAATCTGTACAAGTGTTTTTTCAGCACCTTGGTAGTGATTTTTGCTGGATTGCGTCATACATAGTTGAGTGGTTTTCATTAGCTGTTGGTATGGTAACCCTTACAGAGAGGTCAGCTTGTTAGGCATGACTCCCTGTATCATTCTGTCAGGCGTTTTATAGCGTACTGTATGTGAAATCTATTCATAGGTCTTTCTGTGGGTGCTAACTGCAACACTTATCCAGCTTATGAGAACCTGACACTAGACAACCCAAAACATAATTTATGGGAGGGGTAAGGAAAGAGACCAGGGCCATTTTAGTTAAGCTCAGGGCACTGGATCCTGCTAATGAGTTGTGGCCTGATACAGATTTCCTCATTTCCTTCATCATTATCATCCTCACCATCGAAGACCGTTCTGTCAGCGTGCGTAATGTAGTGGCTTGGGAACTGGGCTTGCAAGTCCACTGGTGTTGTTTTGATTCCCAGGCGGGGCACTGCCATTGCACCCTTGAGAAAGGTTCTTAAACTGAATTGACTCAGTAAAATATCCAGCTGTATAAATTAAATGTATTTAAAATTATGTGATCTTAGTTCGCTCTGGATAATAGCGCATGCTAAATGGCTAAAATGTACAATGTAAATGTTCCCTGGCCTATGGTTTATAGCTCTGTGGTTAAGCATTGAACAACCCAACCCCCATGCCGAGAGTGTGTGTGTGACTCACCCCAAGTCTTCACTGTGTGCCACTTCTGTTTAGGCCATTCAAGGCCAAGCTGAGCAGAACATGACAGATTTAACAAAATAAACACACACACACACACACACACACACACACACAAACGCATGTAAACACATGCGCACACACACACACACACACACACATTAAAACCAGATGTCTGGTCAGTTCTGTTCATGGAGCACCCCGGTACAGCATATCTTTCTCAGGCCTACAAACTGTATGTGTTGTCTTTCAGTTGGATCAGGTATTGATCCAGGTATGGATCAGGTATTGATCCAACCGTAAACTAACTGTCAGAGAAGGAGTATTTAATTCTATTTAATTACATAAGGGGAAAATGAGACATCTGTACAAATTTAAACATCTTTCTGTTTTATGAAAATGAATTGGGGAATATTCCATTTCCTTTAGGGAGAATAGTGCCAGGCTTTTGATCTCTACTTCCCTCTCGGACCCGGTAGCAATCTGTTAGCACTGCAGAGACGGCACAGTGCCGCCATGGTAATGTCTTTGAAGGATTAGACAGTTCTTTAAAGTGATCTGCAGCAGGAATTTCGACTGCGATCGTACTCTGGCGACAGGACCCCTGAAAGCTTTCCCATCCCCCCATTATGTGTGTGCCTGGGCGTGTCCATGCTGGGTTCAGTAACAGGGTCACAGCAGGTGGCTGGATGTGTTGAAAGGATGTGGCCCTGTGCCCAGGTGTACGTTCCGTTTCACTGGACATGGCGCAGGATATAGCTGTGCTGAGTCACCGGGGTACGGGGCAGCGTGTATAGCTGTGAAAAACATCTCACATCTGGCCCCAGCACCCCAAAGCACCACATCCCTGCACATTTACAGCACCTCTCTCAGGCCCCCCCCCCCCCCCCCCCCCCCCGCTGTACTCCCTCTGCCGTGTCACTGTTCTGCCCCCCCCCCCCCCCCCCCGCTGTACTCCCTCTGCCGTGTCACTGTTCTGTCCTCCCCCCCGCTGTACTCCCTCTGCCATGTCACTGTTCTGGCCTCCTCCCCTGTCCCGTCGCCCCTGAGGTCACAGAGACCTTTCCAAAAAAATCTCAGGTAATGTCCCAAGAACAAGCGACCCATGCCCAGAAGATTAAGATTTAAAAAAAAATAAAATAATAATCTTTGATCTGCAGTGACTGCCAGACATTCCTCAAGACAACTTCACCAGTTCTCTGGGGCTATTGATTTTAATAAGGAAAGCATTTAACATATGATGCAGGGATCTGGCTTTGTGCTGCCATGGATCAGTAAGGCAAACACTGATTACAGACCAGGCATTCTGTAGGAGGAGAGGTATGGAGCCTCTGGCGAGAATATCACTCTGCTTTTATTAAAGTCAGCAGATCTAGACCGCAAATGTCCTCCCCTTTACATACAGTTCAACTTGTCTGCTTAAAGTGGCCATATCACATACTTTTAGAAAGAATATTTTATTAAATTTCTCCCTGGGGTGTTTTCATTCAAGTGCAGTCAGTTATAGTTGACAGTTTAGGCCCGTACAGACTTTTACATTTTCACATCTTTATGAGGTATTGCAGTAATAATTATGGCCCTTGATCTTGTGAATTTGCAGTTTTATGTTGCTATCCAATTACTACTGGGAAATAATGTGTTTGTTTTTTTAACCCTCATATTATGTTTGCATGTTATGATGCCTTTTATGTTTGGGGTCAAATTGACCCCAAATGTTTAAACTGACACAATACTATTGTAATAGAAAAATTTGGACACTTTCTGTGTTACCTTTTGTGTGTCTCCCAATTGACTAGCCTTATACATCTCATTTCAGAGCCTGAGGTATAACTGAAAGTTTGTGAAGTTTAAAACCTGTATGGGAAAGTGTCACCAGAATTACCCACAAAAAATCTGAGATAAAAAAGGTTGTGTGTTTTCTTACATTTCATACTGCTACCCTACAAGTAACCCCACACAATGCCTTTGTATATAAAGGTACGGACTTCTGAAAATATAGCATTATGTTTATTGTGTGTTTACTATTTAATCGCAACAAATTAGGAAAAACCATATTGTGCCAAGATGAAAAAATAAGGTTAACTGGTTTTTAAGAGACGTAAAACATTGAATCGGGTCAAACTGACCCAGAACATAATATGAGGGTTAAAGGGATGCTGTAATAAGATGTCTTATTATTTCGGGAGTAGTGACTTTTCATTAACAGTTCACAGAGTAGAAGCGCCGAGTATGATCGTTGTGTGTCCGATCAGTTGTTCTCTGAGAAATGGCAGTTTATTTCACCGAGGCATTCACAAAGAAAGGGGCCAAATGAATTGCGTAAGGTTAAACTGGCGGAGTAATGAACGGTGTTCCCCTTTACCCCGTGTGTCTCCAGCTGCGTACGGACGCAGAGAAGAGCGGCCTGTCCTGGTACAGCGAGGACGGCAAACCCCTCCGAAAGGGCGAGGGGGGCGGCTACGACACGGGAAGCCTGAAGACAGAGTCCTCCGCCAAGTGGAGGAAGTGTCGCCCCCTGGAGGGCACCGGGGAGGATGCGGAGGGCAGGGCGGAGCTGAAGAAGCCGCAGAGCCTGGGTCAGCCCGGAACCTTCAAAAAGAGCCGCAACCCCCCTGTGGGGGTCACCTCCCCCATCACACACACCTCCCACAGCCTGCTGAGGGTGGCAGGTAAGGGTTTAAAACCATGGTACACAAGCACACACAAACACACCTCACACAACCTGTTAAGGGTGGCAGGTAAGGGTTCAAAACCATGGTATACGAACACACACACACACACACACACACACACAAACACACACACACACACACACACACCTCAAACACACACATGCACGTGTGTGCACACACACCCACACACACACCTCCCACAACCTGCTGAGGGTGGCTAGTAAGCATTCAGAACTGTGGTACACTAGCACACACACAGGCACATGCACACACACCAGAACCACGGTATGCAAACACAACAAACACATGTCCATGTACGCACACACATTTGCAAAAAAGATACACACTTGCCCACATACATACACAAAGCGCACACAATGCAAACATGCATACAAACACAGTAACACACACCCACAATACACAAGCAAACATGCACACACACACACACACACCTGCACAAACATGCATGCACACGCATATGCCCCATATACGAGCTGTTTTGAATGGTTACACAATTGTAGATAGTGTAACTGAAGCAGTAAGAGTTTAAAGAGTGAGGTGGGCTGAGTGCCTCTCTGACGAAGCTGGAGGCCTGCGGTTGGTCAGTTGGTTAAGCTGGAGGTCTGTGGTTGGTAAATTGTGTAAGCTGGAGGTCTGTGATTGGTCAGTTGGGTACAGAGTAGGTGTGGTTACAGGATGACACTGGGTCAAACTCCTGACCTCTAGAATCAGCGTCATTCTGAGATATCCATCTCTTCCATCTCTTATTCTGCTTTAAATCTGGTTCTGTCTACGGAGAGGTGACCTTCCCCATGACACCCTGCTTCACCTTACACACTCCATCTGATTTCCCTGTCAGAAAATGGCGAGATATAAAAGAAGAAAGGGTTTGGGTCTTTTAATGACTCTGCTATTTTTGCATCTTATTTTAGTGAACCTCTCAAGGCAGGTATTACTCAGCAATTCCATTAAAATGCCACAGGCAGGCAGAACTGGCTGTGAAAGGCTAATTAACCGAGCTGTAAGGTGTTTTAAAGAGGGTGCATTGCACAAGCTTGTTAGGAGAGATTTTTGCGATGGTTATTTGTTTTGACAAGATGTTTTGCATTTTGGGCCCCGCACAGTCAAAATATAGTGCTTCTGGATCTGCTCCTTATTAATTAAGATGAACTAATCCTTGGCATTGTTTGTGAACAATACTGCTAACATCAAATCAAATCATTTTTACATTTTAATAACTTGAACATTGAGCACTTGATTAAAAGATTACTATTTTTCAACCTTCATAATATGAAAATAAGATGAGCCATTTTAGGACTCAATGGGACAGGTTATAAAACCAAAGACTCTGACAAACTGTGCACAATGGCTTTAAGAAATCTTGGAATTATAATATTTTTCATAGAAAAAGATTGTGGTGAAATTTCTTGCAGACGTGCAAAATGTCATGCATATGTATTTTTATATGCGAGTGTCTCTCACTCATTATGCTGAGTGCCTGTAAGTGGGTTTAGCCCCCATACCCACCCCCCCACCCCCCAAGTCCGGACAGCATGTAGCAGAAGAGCCTCAAAAATCTAAATTATTTTTTGGGTTCAATGTTTCTGTTGCAGCGTTTTTTTAAATTTTTTTAATTAAATAGTCAGTGGAGTTTTTGTTCATCTTGTAATTCAAGGAAAACTCCAGTAGGGTGTTTGCCCTGCGGACTGCTTTCACAAACTGAGCATGTGCGTAACTCCAGTGTAATGGCTGCACAGCTCAGCTGGTGGATTCCACTGTTAAAAGAAGCAGCAGTTGGTGGAACATGGTAGTGTGATAGATAATGGTCAGGTACCTGGGCTTGTAAATAAAAGTTTGCTCTCTCTCTGATTCTCTTTCTGTTTCTCTGCTCCATCTCTCTCCCTTCATTGTATCTCTCTCTGTCCCTCCATCCCTCTATTTCTCTCTCCGTCTCTCTGTCCCACCTCCCTCCTTGTCTCTTTCTGTACCTCTGTCTCTCTCTCTCTCCCTCCCTCCGTCCCTCCCTCTCTCACTCACTCTCTCAGTCTCCAGATTTGACAGACTGCTGCTATAGTTCCTCTGTGTCACAGCTCTCTTTGTCACATAGACCTGGCTCTGACCCAGTTCCTGATCTCAGCATAATGACATTTTTTATCAATGCTGCAAGTGTCCATTTTTGCTGAAACGCACTGAATGAAAATCGACGGATTGAGATTGAGTGTCAGCACGTGACTACCTTAAATTATCGCAATTGTACCGACCATAAACTACGGTGTGTGGAGTCACCAAAAAAAAAATGTAGTGCCTTTTTTTTTCAACTTCAATTGTTTTATAGTTGACTGTATACAGCAGAAACTAAATTAGAAAATACTTTCTCAGTGAGCAGGCTTATTTGAAAGGGTTTCAAGTGTAAAAATACCTCACAGTGTGGATTTCATCAATGTGAGTCTGCAGACTGAGGTTTCCATGATAAAGACCAGTGAAGAGACATTCCCCTGAGATCAGTGACTGCTTCTCCACTGTGCTACCAGCCGGGAATAACCTAATACCTTTTAGTAAATGCACATGTCTCGTGCAGCAACAGATGTGCCCTTATAACTTAAATCATAAGCAGTTGCTTTCATGTAACCAAACTACAGTGTTAATGTGTTGAATACGACTGTGCCTGTCACCCCTCACATGCTAAAATATACTCTGAGGGTGATCCGATACTCTCCCCCAGTTTTATATAACTACAGGAAAGGGATGACTGCTTTGTTCACCATCCAACTGTGGCTTTCCCAGTTTTTATCACTTAGTAAATCAACATTGCAGTTCTTTATGTGGAACAACTGTGGCAGGATGTGGTGTGGTCCATTTGAACAGAAGAATTGTTTTTCTAATATTGAGTTTTTCATTTTAGCAGTCTGGGATGTATATATCCCTATACAGGGGCTGTATAAAGTGTGCCCACACATACAAACACCTTTTATTGCATATTAATCACAAAGTGCTTTACAGTAGGCAGAATTAGAGTGCAGCAATTAGAAACATTATTTTCAGTTTTTGAAACGGAACCAAAACAGCATGCAAACAAATAGAAAATTTGACACACATAGATATAAAATGACACACATACGTACATACATACTGTATATGCACACATACATGTATACACACACACATATGTGTATACATACGTAAATGTAAACGCATACACGCGCGTGTACCTGGAAGCAGCTATTCCCCAAAGCCTAGCACCCGCTTCTAGTTGTCTGTAGAACAGACTGTGTGAAATGTTTGTAAAAGCAAATATTCTGGCAGTCCCAGAGTCACAGCCTAGTAAAATAAGTCTGTTCCTATGACTCTGTTGGCTCTGTTGGGTGTTAACAGAATGACTGTATTGTTTCCAGCACAAAAGACTGATCAGAAGCCGGTGGACAAGGCCAAGGTGGCAGTGAAGGCTTCGGGCCTACAGCGGTCCTGTTCGGACGCTGGGCGGGAACGCGGAAAGCCCCCCTCGGGGCTGGTCCGGCCCACGGCCGCAGGCTCCTTCGGCTACAAGAAGCCAACCCCCGCCACCGGCACGGCCACCATGCTAACGGCGAGCGGTGCCACCATCACCAGCGGCTCCGCCACCGTCGGAAAGATGCCCAAGTCCTCCGGCATCCCCGTTAAGCCCATGGGCCTGGACGTGTCCAACCTGGAGCAGAGCTTCCTGTCCCCAAACGCCCGCGGCAGCATCCAGTACCGCAGTCTCCCCCGTCCCGCCAAGTCCAGCACCATGAGCCTGATGGGCCGCCCCGCCTCCCGACCCGTCAGCGGCAGCATAGACTCCACCCTGCTAGGCCTCAAACCTGCCCCTTCTTCTGGCCCCGCCCTCAGCCCCACCCCCTCCTGCAGCGCCAGGATGAAAGAGTCGGGGGACAGCGGCAGCAAGCCCAGCCGCGCCAGCGTGGGCCCCGTTAACCAGACGGACCGTGAGAAGGAAAAGGCCAAGGCCAAGGCGGTGGCGTCGGACTCGGACTGCGTGTCCCTGAAGGCCCTCCTCACTCCTGGGGAGGCCACCGCCAAACTGCAGGGGCTGCGCCAATCAAGCGGGAGCAAGTACGCCGAGTTATCCTCCCCCATCACCCACAGGTACCCCGTCCCCCTCACGATGCTGTTTTACCACAGGTACCCCGTCCCCCTCACAACGCTGTTTTACCACAGGTACCCCGTCCCCCTCACAACGCTGTTTTAGCACAGGTACCCCGTCCCCCTCACAATGCTGTTTTACCACAGGTACCCCATCCCCTTCACGATGCTGTTTTACCACAGGTACCCCGTCCCCCTCACAACGCTGTTTTACCACAGGTACCCCGTCCCCTCACAACGCTGTTTTACCGCAGGTACCCCCGTCCCCCTCACAACGCTGTTTTACCACAGGTACCCCGTCCCCCTCACAATGCTGTTTTACCACAGGTACCCCGTCCCCCTCACAACGCTGTTTTACCACAGGTACCCCATCCCCTTCACAATGCTGTTTTACCACAGGTACCCCATCCCCTTCACAACGCTGTTTTACCACAGGTACCCCGTCCCCTTCACAACGCTGTTTTACCACAGGTACCCCGTCCCCCTCACAATGCTGTTTTACCACAGGTACCTCGTCCCCCTCACAACGCTGTTTTACCACAGGTACCCCGTCCACCTCACAACGCTGTTTTACCACAGGTACCCCGTCCCCCTCACAACGCTGTTTTACCACAGGTACCCTGTCCCTCTCACAACGGTGTTTTACCACAGATAACCCGGCCCCTCACAATGCTGTTTTACCACAGGTACCCCATCCCCCTCACAATGCTGTTTTACCACAGATAACCCGGCCCCTCACAATGCTGTTTTACCACAGGTACCCCCATCCCCCTCACAATGCTGTTTTAAGACAGGTACCCCAGCCCCCTCACAACGCTGTTTTACCACAGGTACCCCGTCCCCTCACAATTCTGTTTTAAGACGGGTACCCCAGCACCCTCACAATGCTGTATCACCACAGGTACCCCGTCCCTCTCATAACGCTTTTTTACCACAGGTAACCCGTCCCCACACAACGCTGTTTTACCACAGGTACCTGTCCCCCTCACAACGCTGTTTTACCACAGGTACCCTGTCCCTCTCACAACGCTGTTTTACCACAGGTACCCCGTCCCCTTCACAACGCTGTTTTACCCCCCAATTATGAGAGAGACAGAGAGAGAGTGGCACAGTACATTGCCACTTGCCACAAAATGAGGGACAGGGAGTAATGTTAATACATGACAAATTTAATGTGTTTATCTTTTAGATGTAGAATTTTATTTCTTTCTTTACTTTGCGTGTTTACTGTAGTTCAGTTTGCTATTGTATATCTGTTATCTGTTTGTTATGTCAGTATATGCTTTGGCAATGTAAGTGTACCCCCGCCATGCCAATACGGCATATTTGAATTAAAATTTTAACATGGCATTGAAAGAGAGCGAGAAGGTGAGCTCATTCTGTAGTTTAAAGTGAGAATTTAATGATTTATGTGAAGTCCCTGATGAAGAGTTTCAAAGTAGTTAAATCTTTGTCATAGTTCAGTAGATGGTTCTTTGGTGCAGATTCCTACTTTACCATACATAGAAAATATCAGTTGAATTCTATGTTCAACAAGAAACTACAGTTGAAGTAGTAGCTCAAGTATCTAAAACCGTTTGCCATGTGGGTGCACAGCAGGGCCCAAGGTCAGGTGTGTTGACCAGGGAAAGAGTGGTCCTTTTCCTCTGAAAGATGCACTTCGACCTCTTCCTCTGAAAGATGCACTTTGACCTCTTCCTCTGAAAGATGCACTTTGACCTCTTCCTCTGAAAAAGACTGAAAGATCTACTTCATTGGGAGTGTTAAACTCCATTTCTCCTGAGTATAGCTGTGGAGCTCTGCTTCACTGGGACTGTTAAACTCCACTTCCTGACAGGAAACAGGAACAAAAAAATATATACCTCTGTGCTCGATGAAGCAATGCATCATACTTGTAAAACCTTTCCAGACCCACAAAAAAGGCTTCAAGATGCTTTAGGAGATTACATTAAAAAAATAAAAATAAATGGCTCTGTGGACTTTTTAAAATTATGTTTAGCCTATTTTTAAAAGCAGCATCTGACATTTTGTTGCTGCTATTAATTATTCATGAGAATGAGAGTCCCATCTGGCCATAATCTTTGTGCTGTTATGTCATTTGACAGTTGGCTCTAATGTCTAATTCATAGGGCGTTCGGCAGCAAGTCGCTAGGGCGACCACCCAGCCTTGCTCACCTGGAAAAGTTGAACTCCAACAGCCTGGACTCCTGTTTGGGGCTGCAGGACCTCCCACCCAAAGTGCCCCCCTACTCCAAGCTCCAGGATCTGGCGGGGGCGAGCGGTATGCCTCGGCTCACCCCCAGCCCTGCGCCCGTCCTGCACATAGACTCCCCTGGCTGTTTCTCTGGCTCGCCCCTGCTGTACCCCAGGCTGGCCGGGATGCATCGCAGCATGGAGTCTCTGCCGCTCCACCTGAGTGTCCCCCCAGGCCCCAGGGACCGGGAGGAAGAGACCGTCTTGGGGGTCTGGGGGCCCGGCACCAGAGCTTCCATCACACTGCCGGACAGGTGGGGATCACTGCATTCACCAAATGTGTGCACAAGCAGAAGCACATCGATGCACATAAACAGACATACACGTAAACTTGGAAACATCCAAGAATGTACATTCATGCTCCCATGTACACACACACACACACACACACACACACACACACACACACACATACACACACACACACACGCACACACACACGCACACACGCACACACACACACACACACACACACACACACATACACGCACATACACGCACACACGCGCACACACACACACACACACACACACACACACACACACACACACGCGCACACACACACACATTTGCAGGAATCGGCTTCAGTGAGTAATGACCCCCCCACTCCTCCGAACCCCAGTCTTCATGCTCTAACTCCCATGATTCATGTCAGCAGTAGAGCACGGCCCCTCGCTAAGTTGAGAGAGAGGTCCTATACTCCTGACACACTTGTGGCTTCCAAAAAAAGATTTGAAAACCCCCACCCCCCTGTTGGAAGACATTATTGGGGATTATTCTGCAATCCATTTAACAAGAAAATGTATGTAAATGTCTTTATCCGCATAGTTTGGTGGTGAGTGCATGCTTAGGATTTCAACCGTCACGTTTCTCTTCTGCTTCTCATAGCCACATGTGCTATGATTTAAAAAAACAAAAATACGTGAGATGAATGAATAAGCACCCCAGAAAAAGCACCCCAGTTTTTCACTGAAAGGACTTCCCCAGTCACAGTCCCCAAAGTCTCCTCTTCTGCAGCTTAAACCATGTCTCAGTAACGTCAAATATCCTCCTAAGATCCAGCAATTCATTTTTATTCTTTATTTCAAGAGCCATATATTTGACTATGCTGAAACCTGCACTACAAGGACCATTCAATAAAAATAAAATTATTTTTTATTTTTTTATTTGTTTTTTATTTTTCACATTTTCTCCCAATTTGGTAGCCAATTGCTCCCCTATGTAATTCAATTCCCCATAGCAACCGCTTGAGAATTAGCAGCTACAACCCCGTCAGCCAGTAGTGGGAAGGAGGGCACCGCGTCCTCTTCAGGGCGCAACTCTTCCGAGCTCCTGACCATGATTCCAGCTTGCCCGAGGCCGCGTGTATGCGACAGTTCTCCCCTGCCGAGTCCTGCCCCCCATCCCGGGAGCGGCCGCCAATTGACACTCCCGCAAGGCATGGAACCCCTGATCCTCGGGGCGCAACCGCACAGACTGAAGGTCTGCGCCTTTGTCCGCTCTTATTTTCTTCCGTCCTGTCAGCTGTTTAATAATATATTTTTCTCCTGCTCTTAGGGATAGGAACACCCTACCCAAGAAAGGATTGAGGTAATCTTTTATTTTTCATCTAAAACAAATACAGTCTAATGGTACAGTAAACATTGCCTTCAAAGACAACCTAATGGTACAGTTAACATTGATTTCACATTACACTATTCTCGACATTACATAACATTACCTTAGCAGATCTTATCCAGAACTACTTACAGAACTGGAGAACATCAAGAAGAAACTGAAAGCCCATTTATAATCAATAAGTGTAAAGTTACGCAAAATAAACCAACAATTAGCATTGTAAACACTACACAGCTATACCTTTAGCATCACTATCTGAAAATGAAATCCTAAAACAAAGAAAGAGTATAGCTAAAGAGGGGAGCTAGGGAGGATAGCTAAAGAGGGGAGCTAAGCAGGATAGCTAAAGAGGGGAGCTAAGCAGGATAGCTAAAGAGGGGAGCTAAGGAGGATAGCTAAAGAGGGGAGCTAGGGAGGATAGCTAAAGAGGGGAGCTAGGGAGGATAGCTAAAGAGGGGAGCTAAGGAGGATAGCTAAAGAGGGGAGCTAAGGAGGATAGCTAAAGAGGGGAGCTAAGGAGGATAGCTAAAGAGGGGAGCTAAGGAGGATAGCTAAAGAGGGGAGCTAAGGAGGATAGCTAAAGAGGGGAGCTAAGGAGGATAGCTAAAGAGGGGAGCTAAGGAGGATAGCTAAAGAGGGGAGCTAAGCAGGATAGCTAAAGATCGTAGCTAAAGAGGGTAACTAAAGAGCGTAGCTAAAGAGGGTAACTAATTAGGATAGCTAAAACCGCAACCGCATCACCCGCCGCCCTTCTCCATCTGCAGCCACTACAGCCAGCCGGATGATGAGGTTAAGATGGAAGGGAAGGAGAGGAGGCATTCACACACCATCGTCTGCCTGACCGAGTCAGAGAGTCCCCCCCGACTGCTCTGTTCCACCTCTGCAGGCAAGGCCCCTCCCACCAATGTGGGTGAGTTCCCATAATCCTCAGCTTTAAATAATTGGACTCCAGAGGCATGAAATTAATGTCCATAAGTGTGGTGGAACAGTACAAGAAGAAGCAAAGATCTATTCAGTTAAATTCAATATTATTTGTATAGCATGTTTTCACCCAGAGACTGTCACAAAGATGCTATGCAGTGGAAATATAAAAGAAAATTGGGCAAAAACCAGGCCTGAACCCTGTGAGCAATTGAGGTAAAAAAAATAAATTATAGATTTCCCAGTGGGAAGAAATCTCTGAAGGAACCAGGCTGTAGAGGAGGAGCCCATCCTCGGCTGGCCGGCCCGGTGTAATGGTTAAGATAACTACATCCAGATCTAGTTGTTGTGGATGTGTGGCTGTCAGTGTTGTGGAGTAATATCAGCAGTGATTGATTGGGAATCTTTACTGTCCCGCGCAGTGGCCCCCACCCCAAACGGAGGTACCCCCGCCCCGGATAACACGCTCCAACAGCATCCCCGCCCACGACTCCGGCTTCGAACTGTACGGCGCCTCCCCGCTGGGTAGCAGTCTGTCGCTGGCCGACCGGCCGAAGAGCATGATCCGCTCCGGATCTTTCCGTGAGCCCGGGGACGACGGTGAGTGACCCAGCCATCTCCCCGGGTAAAACACAGCAGCCCCTCTGGGTTAAACTGTCCTCAGAAGTCCTGTTTAACTCAAACCTCAGAGTTCTAAATAAAGAAATGCAGCAAGCTCGCCCCCTAGTGTTGGCCAGTACCTCTCTTTTTGTGGCCTGTCATTATGCAATTGCCAGATATGACCCAGTTTGATTGATACTGCATTGCTGTAATTTATTTTTTCTGCTATGCCTACACAGTCTAAGTGTGATAAAAACAATTGGAAATGGAGCCGTGTTACGAATCCTCAGCTTTACACAAGCACATAACACGCAAATCAGTTAAGCTTACATTATCTCTGTTGATGATCACATATTCTCTGGACTGCTGTGATGTTACACACAGTGTTAAAACAACCAACAGCAAACTATAGCATGAAATTGATTGTGAAATACCCAATGTGCAGTAGAAAATTGACTGTGTGCAGCATTTTTGTTTTGTATTTGGATTGAGAAGTAGCATGGACGAATAACAGTGAAACAGAGCGCGTAGAAGTTTACATGTGCATTCAACATTCAGAGTAGGCACTTTTTTAAGAGCACTTTTAAAAGCACTTATTAATGCTTGCTCTTTTCTTTCCACCACTTTCTCTCTCCTTCTCTTCGTCTAACTCAGTCCACGGTTCAGTGCTGTCCCTGGCGTCCAATGCTTCATCGAGCTACTCTTCGGTGAGTAAGAGATGCAGACTGAGTCCGGAAAGTTCCGCTCAGCACACACAGGAAGTGCAGGGTGTCTGTCTCCAGCCTGACTGCCAGCTCTGTTTGATTACTGTACCATCGCCTGATTCTGCACAGCTAACCTGAGGCAGAGAGCCAGTTAAATCTGTCCTTCAGTAGATGTGCACATATCACATCCAGAGGCAGTAGAATATGTCCTTCAGTAGATGTGTACATATCACATCCAGAGCAGTAGCTCTGCTGGATCCCATTTCCTTGAGTTTCCTAGACAGTTCTGAAGTTACATTTCAACTGTGTCATCAGCAAGCTATTCCTATTAATTGGGAAGAGGCATGTATGCTCACATATCCAAATACACAAATGCACACACACACACACACGCACGCACGCACGCACGCACGCACGCACGCACGCACGCACGCACGCACGCACGCACACACACACACACACGCATGTTAAAATACACACACATCCAAATACATGCCTAACCACACACACACATGCCCACAAAAGCATACACACACATTAAAATACACACACACACACACACACACACACATCCAAATACACATGCCCACACACACACACACACGCACACACAATTATAATACACACACAGATACATCCACTAAAATACACCCATGCATACATATCCAAATACACATGCCCACACACACTTATTTCTAACATCATTCATTCAGAACATTTTAACATTTTGCTTTCAGACATGGTATAGCCAACTGTCATTCACAAACAAGACCTCCTTACACAAAAAGATCAGCAATGAATAGTTCAAAGGTGTCTATAAGGACAGGGTCTGGAAGACAGGGGGTCACATACAGTAATTGTCACTTTTATAGCCCTCAGAGAACGTCCAACTAACCAATGGATAAATCAGGATGCTTAGGGTTGAGAGAGGTCGTTTTACATGACTTACACCCGTACGAGCTGCAACAAGTGTGTGTGACTCCAGCGTGGACTTTGCTCTGAATAGCTCACACCTGTGATTCTTTTAGCCTAATCTCCCCCCCTCTGTCTCCTTCGGTCTTAGCTGCTGCGTCTCTCCCTACACCCCCCTCCCCCCTCCCCCGGTTTGCTTATCCTCTTTCTCTCTCTGTCCCTCATGCTTTATCTGAAGGCTGAAGAACGAGTGCAGGGAGAGGTAAGTGCCCACCTTTCTTTAACCATTCTGGTTCAGTTCATCCCCACTCCCATCTCCCATCTCATCCAATTTCTCACGGTTTTCCTCAAAAGCAGTCGACTGTGTCACTCTAAAGACACTTGACAGTTTGTCATGTTCACACCCCCCCCCCCCCCCCCCGGCTCTCATAACCTCCATTAATCTTTTCGGTGTTTCACAGACCACCCCATATCACCCACAGTGCTCATTGTCTCGCATACAAAAAAAACGCTACAAAATACTAATTATTCTACAAAGCCCAATTCCAAAAAAGTTGGGACCGTATGTAACATGCACATAAAAGCAGTGATTTGTAAATTCTCTTTTACATATATTTAATTGAAAACGGTACAAAGAAAATATATTTTATGTTTTACCTTATCAACTTTATAGATTTTTGTAAATATATGCTAATTCCGAATTTGATGCCTGTGGGACAGGGGCAAAAAAAGACTGGGAATTTCAAAAAACATCTGTTTGGAACATTCCACAGGTAAACAGGGGATGCTATCATGACTGGGTATAAAGGGATATCAAAAGACTGTTGATATCTTATTTTCAGGTACTCTTACTAGCGATACTATTACCTATCTGCATTTGAATGGATCTCTATGGGAATTGTGGGGTGGGACTAGATTAAGCTGTAAATTACATGGGAATAGTATGGAACCCATGGTTGGCTAAATGGCTGTAAGTCATCAAGGGTCTGAGGTATAAAACAAGCCTCAAACCATTACTCTGCTGCCAGATATGCAGTAGATATGGATGGATCACTTTAAGGGTTGTTTCTCCTGACTCATTTTCCTATTAAACTATATGGAAAAATAAGTGACAAGTGATCAAAATAGGTTGAAACGTTGTTGGCACAATAAAATGTGTTTTGGCAGCATGCACAGGGTGTGGGTATTCCACCTTTCCTTAACTGCCTCAGCTAAGCAAAGCTTTCAGAAACTCTGGTTGCCAAAGATGGTTCAGCTACATAGGTTAATTAAAGTTATCTATCTAACACATTTTTTGTATGTATTGCTAACCACTTTATACAGCAATTCTTACCCATCACATGTATGTGTTACCTAGGGATATGATCTTATGATCTTTAATTGTATCATTGGAATAGTATATCACTCAAGCATGCTATAATACACTAGTTTCCCTTCAAGTAAATATAGGAGCGTAAAGCACAGTACTCCAGTACTCTGACCTCAGCTTCACTTGTAGCTCACACAAAATGAATAACATGTCCTCAGGAGCTTGGCCTCTTTTTTGGGGGTGGTTGGGGGTGGACCATGTGGCTCATCTGCTCTTTCTCATTTCAGCAAATCCGTAAACTGAGGAGGGAGCTGGAGACGTCCCAGGAGAAGGTGGCCAACCTGACGTGCCAGCTGTCCGAAAATGTAGGTGTTCCTGTGTAGCCCTCATTGTTTTCCACGGTGCATCTGGATCTGTTACCACACACCCCTCAACAGCACTGGTTTAGGATTAGCTAACAAAATCCTAGTTTCAACTCCAAATTCTTTATGGGAAATGTTGAAATTGACCACAGTACATGGTGAAAATGACCCCAGTACATGGTGAGAATGATCCCGGCTGAATTGACCATCAGCTCTCAGTTGAAATCTGCCTCCTGTTTTTTTAACCAACGGACCATCCTTTTTTCTCATCTCTGTTTCCCAAGACACGCGTTTCACAGATATTACTATAGATAAACCAGATGATCAAGTCCACATTGAAAGTGTTAAAGCCCAAACGTTGTGTACTTTGTCATAAGTCAATACGGCACCAGAAACCAAAGCCTCAGAACACAGAACCCCCGTCGTTAATAAAAACCCAATACTTAAGGAATGTATGAATCAGCCATCTTGTTGATCAATAGTAGTATCTGTGGCTGTGTCCCAATCGTCTGTCCAGTGTACTGTGTACTAGCAGACTGTTTACTGTATACTGTTTAGTACATGACATGCAGTAGGCCCATGTCATCCATGATATTTTCCAACCGTACTGTTGAAGTGTCGCAAGACGTCGCCACGCTCACATATTGTGGCTGTTGTTTTTGTTGAAGGAAAATGTCAGCGAAGCTGTGCCTTATTTTGAAAGCTAAACTGCGCATCATATTTATGTGACCAAAATGTAATTTACTTCCTGAAAAGTATACTCCGAAATATAATCAGCGAATACCCGGAAATAAATATATGAGCCGGGGATTTTAAGTACATTACATTTAGAGAAAATGTTGCATACTTTACAACTTTCTCATCCAGTGTACTCAACAAGCATGCTCAATAGTATGGAAGGGTGCTGATTTGGACACAGCCTGTGTTTGTATCCACCCTACCCTCCCCACAATGCATTGCTCCTCTGTTTACCACAATCCCGTTCCCACCATTTGCTGTCCTTACGTTTTGTAAACTTGGAAAGGTGCACCGTTCTCATTGAGGGAAAAGTCACCTCAAAACTCATGTTTGTGCGTTCAGAGCACGTTTTCTGTGTTACACGGCAGTCACATTTAATCCATCCCTTATGATCTGGGGCTCATTCTTAAACAACAGAAGGCAGTTCAGCTGTGGCTTGGATTCAAACTGCAGTTCTAGATCTGGGATGACAGTAATGATGCGTATGTTGTGGATTGGAAGCTTTCTCTCCTGTATCTAATCACTAATCTGCTAACAAATCGGCTTCTCAGTGTTTCTGTTGTATTGTTTGGTTCCCTATGATAGCAGTGAAGCATTAGAGTTCACACAGGTCTATCTCTGGGTTAGTCGAGGCAAGCATACAACCTTAAGTTTTCAGTATGTTGACTTCAGGCAGCCATTTTATACCTGTATTATATTACGTTGTTGATATGCTTAGCAGACGCCTTTATCCTGGCGAATTACATTACATGCTGTCTTGCATTCTGCCATCTTAATTTGTACTAAAGCGGTTCAGGCTTTATAATGTGCTATAAAGGTTATGCTTGCAGAGTTTTTTTTTTTTGGGTAACCTTGATAAACTTTGATTTCACAAACTCTGTTGCATTGATGGAGTAATTCAAATCAGTAAAAACATAAATAAATATAGAGGTCACCATCTGATGCATTTTCATAAATCTGATGTGAGGTGCTGTCATAGAATAGCAGGGCTGTGTCCGAATCAGAGCCCTATCTACTGCGCCCTGTCTCCTGCGAACAGTGCACTGGCAGAAGTATTCTGTTTAATGTGCACTGTTCAGCAGTCCGCAAAATATATCCGCCATACTATTGTCCAACCGCACTGTGGAAGTGTCGTAAACAGGTCAGAAGACATCCCACCAGTGTTGCCATGTCCGCGGTTTTAAAGCTAAATCTGGATACTTTCAAAGTGCAGTCACGGGTAAAAATGAAAAGTCGCAAAGCACACACTTATTTTAAAAAGTAAAAACATGATGATTTATAGTTAAAAATAGCCTATAATTTGGGATAGTTTTGAGTCGTCATTTGGCTGTAGAGTCTTACAAGATCTGGCAACCCTGTGCCCCACTCTTGCGCTGCCATGTCACGTGTTGTTTTTGTTGTATTTGAAGGAAAACGTCAGCGAAGCTGCGGCTTTTTTTAAAAACGAAGCTTCACGTCATATTCACATGACCAAAATGTTCGTGTACTTCTTGAAAAGTGTGCTCCTGAATGTACTCAGCGAAACCCTGGAAGTAAGTGTGTCATCCGGGTGTTTGAAGTATACTGCAATTTGAAAAATATTCGCGTACTCTACGACTTTCTCGCCCTATCTACTCACCAAGGCTACTCAACAGTGTGGAAGAGTGCTGATTCGGACACGGCCCAGGTATAAAATTCCCTGCAGGCATATTAGTGGGACGACTCAGTCAAGGCGCCAACAGTGGCTGGGAATGTAACCCAGAAATCTGAGTACAACCTGGTTCCCCAACTACCACACCACATAGCCATTCCAGCATTACCAAGGCAAATATGTGCGTCCTCACAACTCTTAAGGAGGAGGATTTGAGGCAATTAATGTGTAAATTAATGTGTGCGTGTGTGTGTGTGCCAAAGCCACATCTTGCAGTGTATTTTGAAGGACAGTCACTGGCCTGGCATGCATTTTTGTATTGGCATAACAAGAACATTATTATTATTATTAATCCGCTTCAGAGTCACTCAATACATAATGATATATTGTAGAGGTGACTAGCTAAAATGGCTAGCTAACTAGCTAGCCACCGAACTAACAGCCATGTGTGTGTGTATTTTAATGTGTGTGTATGCGTTTGTGGGCATGTGTGTGTGTGTTTAGGCATGCATTTGGATGTGTGTGTATTTTAGCATGTGTGTGTGTGTGTGTGTGTGCATGCGTGCGTGCGTGTGTGTGTGCATTTGTGTATTTGGATATGTGAGCATACATGCCTCTTCCCAATTAATAGGAATAGCTTGCTGATGACACAGTTGAAATGTAACTTCAGAACTGTCTAACAGCCATGTTTATTATATTATGTGATATGTGGGGTAAGGGTCTTTCTCAATGATATAGTAGTAGAGGCCTACCTGTGAGTAAAAATACAGCCTTCTGGAAGGAAGCCAGGTTTTTGTTATGTCAACGGGGTTAAATTCATTCCAGTAATGTCTTTGCTTTGGCAAGGAGTAGTCAGCTCGGATGTTTTTTATACATGCCGAGCGTTCAATCTGGCCGACCGTGCGGTCCAGCTAACCTGTTCTGGGATGCCTCAGAAGCCGATATCCAAGTTTGAAAGCTAACAGCCATCCCTATGGAATGTCAGCCATCCCTATGGAAGTGGCAGCATGTGGGCTATGGAGTCCGTGCTAACCCACGACCAAAACGCAACATTTGGAATGACAGTCGGGCACAGAGAAAGCTTTGTAATGAGAGATCTTTCTGACGCAGCACATTAATTTCCACCCGTCATTCCCGTGAGAATGATTGAAGAGGACCTTCATCTTAATGTACATGTTACGTTCTTGAAATATTTCTCTATTGTTGTACAAGCAAGTGTAATGATGTGAGATTCATGACTTTCATCTGTGTGTGTGTGTGTGTGTGTGTGTGTGTGTGTGTGTGTGCGCGTGCGTGCATGCTTGTGTGGATAACTGAATAACTGTTTTGAGATGCATCTGCAAACTGACTGACAAATCAATTTTACAATCTATGAAGACTATGTATGGACATTGATTTTGAGTCGAGATAAGGTCCCTGACATTTAAAAAAAATTGGGGCCCTTTCTGATATGTTGATATGCAGTCTCAAATAAAGAAACTCGCTGTTGTGCGTGTGTGCGTGTGTGTGTGTGTGTGTGTGTGTGTGTGTGTGTGTGTGTGTGTGTGTGTGTGTGTGTGTGTGTGTGTGTGTGTGTGTGTGTGTGCGTGTGTGTGTATATGTGCAGAAACACTAGTGCTGTATCACTACTCGCACGCAGGTGAATACTTTCATCTACGTGCATTATTGAGTTAATTCAGTTTCAGGGTCTTAATTACATTAATACTGATTCTGAACTGTGGAGTTTCATGAAAGCCATTCACTAATACTAACTTTATATTGTGCACTTGTTTCTCTATTACCCTGTGTGAATGATTTGATGGTCTCCTCTGTGTGGGTGCCTAACCATGAAATTGGGGTTGACAGGCCTGGGTTCAGTTGTGTAGCCTATGCCCATTACATTGACTACATAAATATCTTTAAATTATAATGGCTAATCTGCTGAAACTTGCCGTGACTGAGATTTCATTGCCAAGTATGAAATGCTTTGATCTGATGTGACTGATATATGTATGTAGTTCATGTAAATTCATTAAAAGGACCCAGGTCTGTTTTTTGGGTGGGGGGGTGTTGACAGTTTTTGTGAGTGTCCCCCCCCCGACCCTAACACTGTCCCTCTCTCCCCTCCTCGCCATTGTTTCTGTTGACCGTCGGGACACGCTGCCGATCTGCTTGCCGGCTGCTGACGCACCTCCGTCTGACGTTGGGTGTAGCAGTTAGGCCAGGTTTGTTTGACTGTTGCTACCAGGCCCCGCCCCCTGTTTCTGTCTCATGACTCCGCCCCTTGCTGGCCACCTGCTATTGGCTGAGACTCTTATTTTAACTGGGCTGAGATTAGGTCTCATGCTGGGCTGAAAAGTATAAAATCTGATAATGGTCAAATAAACGCATACACAGGCACACGCACGCACGCACACGTACGCAGGCATGCACAGACACCGATACACACACACACACGCATACACGCACACAAACAGACACATATATACGCATGCACACACACACACACACACACACACAGACACAGTAACATATACAGTTGAAGTCGGAAGTTTACATACACTTAGGTTGAAGTCATTAAAACTCATTTTTAACCACTCCACAGATTTAATGTTAACAAACTATAGTGTTGGCAAGTCAGTTAGGACATCTACTTTGTGCAGGACACAAGTAATTTTTCCAACAATTGTTTACAGACAGATTATTTCACTTATTTTCACTTTTAATTCACTATATACACTGCCTGGCCAAAAAAAAAGTTGCACCAGTCATGCATAGTGCCAACTGTACAAGCCTCTGGAGGCAGTGTTATGATCTGGGGTTGCTTCAATTGGTCAGGTCTAGGCTCAGCAACGTTATGCAGCAGTAAAATGAAGTCAGCTGAGTACCTGAATGTACTGAATGACCAGGTTATCCCATCAATGGGCATATTCCAGGACGACAATGCCAAGATTCATCGGGCTCAAATTGTGAAAGAGTGGTTCAGGGAGCATGAGGAATCATTTTCACACATGAATTGGCCACCAGAGTCCTGACCTTAACCCCATTGAAAGTCTTTGGGATGTGCTGGAGAAGACTTCACGGAGTGGTTAGACTCTCCCGTCGTCAATACAAGATCTCGGCCAAAAATGAATGCAACTCTGGATGGAAATAAATGTTGTGACGTTGCATAAGGTTGTCAAAACAATGCCACGACGAATGCGCGCCGTAATCAAAGCTAAAGGCGGTCCAACAAAATATTACAGTGTGCAACTTTTTTTTTGACCGGGCAGTGTAATTCCAGTGGGTCAGAAGTTTACATACACTAAGTTGACTGTGCCTTTAAATTTTTTATATTTGGTCGCATATCCTTTGCATGCCATGACTTCCTGATGTCTGTGACCCAACAACATCAAAAGACTCTTGATATGTTATTTTCTGGTACTCTTACAAGCGATACTATGACGTCTCTGCAATTGAAAAGATCTCTGTGGGAATTGGGGGGGGTGGGACTAGATTTAGCTGTAAATTATGCTGGAACACTATGGAATACATGATTGGTAGAATGGCTGCAAGTCATCAAGGGTCTGAGGTATCAAACAAGCCTCAATCCATCACTCTGCTGCCAGATATGCAGTAGATATGGATGGATCACTTTAAGGGTTGTTTCTCCTGACAAATTTTTCTGTTGAACTCTATGGAAAAATAAGTCAGGAGAAGAAACCCTTCAAGTTATCCATCCATATCTACTGCATTATTGGCAGCAGAGTGATGATTAAGGCTTGTTTGATACATCAGACCCTTGATGACTTAGAGCCATTTAGCCAACCATGTGTTTCATACTGTTCCAGTGTAATTTACAGCTAAATCTAGTCCCACCCCCCAATTCCCATAGAGATCCATTCAAATGCAGGGTCGCTTGTAAAAGTACCAGAAAAATAAGATATCAAGAGACTTTTGATGTTGTTGCGTCACAGACATCAGGAAGTCATGGCATGCAAAGGATATGCAACCAAATATTAAAAATTTTAAGGCACAGTCAACTTAGTGTATGTAAACTTCTGACCAACTGGAATTGTGATATAGTGAATTAAAAATGAAATAATCTGTCTGTAAACAATTGTTGGTCATTCAGTACATTCAGGTACTCAGCTGACTTCATTTTACTGCTGCATAACGTTGCTGAGCCTAGACCTGACCAATTGAAGCAACCCCAGATCATAACACTGCCTCCAGAGGCTTGTACAGTTGGCACTATGCATGACTGGTGCAACTGCAACTTTTTTTGTTGGCCAGGCAGTGTATATAGTGAATTAAAAGTGAAAATAAGTGAAATAATCTGTCTGTAAACAATTGTTGGAAAAATTACTTGTGTCATGCACAAATTATATGTCCTAACTTACTTACCAACACTATAGTTTGCTAACATGAAATCTGTGGAGTGGTTAAAAATGAGTTTTAATGACTTCAACCTAAGTGTATGTAAACTTCCGACTTCAACTGTATGCACCACAGTAGTATGGGACACAAAATCTGTTAGCCCTGTATTAACAATCACAAATGATCATTGGAACTTTTTTTTGTTTGTTTTCAGGTTTCTTTCTGCAATACGCCCAACACAATGTTTAAGCATGGTAAAGTTAGCACCGATTATAGCACACTACATTGTGTGAGGTGAAAGCATTAGCTTCTGTCAGGTAGCTTGTAGCCAGCTTTGGATTCGGCGTGAGAGACCTCATTGCTATCAATCGTTTTACAACCCCTTGTTTGACAGGTCTGAAGTCCGAAACCAATCCTTGTGTTTTTTCTCCTTTCAGCATCAAAGCCATCATCCCAGGCCCCCCTCATCTCCTCCCCCCTCTCCCACCCATTTTTCACAATGAGCTCTTCCATTGCTCCTCATTTCCACTCTACTTCCTGATCCCATCCTTCTCTACCACTGCTCACACAATGATGGGAAAGAAAGAAGTGTTTTGGCATACAGTGATGCTGTGACGTGGTCCTGACATTTAACATTTTCCACTCTCTCCCACTTCTATGCACAGGTTAACCTTGTTGCTGCATTCGAGCAGAGTCTGGCCCTGATGACATCACGGCTGCAGACACTGTCTGTCACTGCCGAGCTGAAGGTAGGCCCGATGCAAACCGCTATGTCACTGACCAACGCATACCGCTATGATATAGCCTGTCGCATACCGCTATGATATAGCCCGATGCATACCACTATGTCATAGTTCAACGCATACCGCTACATCAGATCAATGCATTATGCTATGTCACAGCCTGACGCATACCGGTATGTCACAGCTCGACGCATAACACTATGTTACAGCCCGATGTATACCGCTATGTCACAGCCTGCCACATACCGCTATATCACAGCCCAACGTATAGGCCTATGTCACAGCCCGATGCATACCGCTATGTCACAGCTCGACGCATACCACTATGTCACAGTTCAATGCATACCGCTATGTCACAGCCTGCCACATACCGCTATGTCACAGCCCAACGTATAGGCCTATGTCACAGCCCGACGTATACCGCTATGTTACAGCCCGATGTATACCGCTATGTCACAGTCCAACGCAACCAAATCTTGACAAGCATTTTAATTGTATATTTAGGCTTTAGAATCTTATTTCTGTTACTTTTTTGCTAAATAAGACAAACTATCTGCCAGTGGGGTGAGGTAATTTACTCATTTCAAGATTTGCCAGTGACGTAAGATAATTTCACTTGTCAAGCAAAACGCTACTTAAAACAAGCAAATATTTACCACTTTAGAGAAAAGAAAATAAGATTTTATTTTTTTCTCATTACAAGACAAAAAAAACTTAAGACACATTTTTTGCAGTGATGTCACAGCCCAACGCATAACGCTATGTCACAGCTTCATGCAAACCGCTATGTCACAGCCTGACGCATACCGCTATGTCACAGCCTGACGCATACCGCTATGTCACAGCCTGACGCATACCGCTATGTCCCAGCCTGACGCATACCGCTATGTCCCAGCCTGACGCATACCGCTGTGTCACAGCCTGATGCATACTATGTCACAGGCTGACGCATACCGCTATGTCACAGCCCAACACATACCTCTATGTCACAGCTCAACACGTAGGCCTACATCGCAGAAGTAGACGTACATTTCCTAAATGAATCACTGTTTATTCGCTGTTAAATTACAGAGCTAGAAACAATTACTTTCTCCGTTCTGGTTGTCAAAAGACCTGGATGTAGAGAATTATTTTTAGTCCAAAACCTGCATATATACACATAAAAGTTTAATCATGTATATTAGGAAGAAGATCTTAGTTTTTGTACATATTCAATTTGAATGCATGTACGATATCTTTGAGATCAGCGTTCTGGTCAGGAGAATTATATAATTTTATCAGGGACACATTGCAAGATTGCAAGAAGGAGCAACAACCAATGGCAGTCTCTTTAAAAATCACAGACCACAAAATACGTACCTCGAATAGAGCACCACTCTTTCAGAAGAAGACTGTAGTGAAGGTCTGTTGACACACCGCGAAACGTTAAAGTGTGGCGACTCAAATGTGGTGCGTGGATAATTGTTTTTAGCAGTCTTAAGTCGTTGTCACAAGCCAAACTGAAGAGCAATGATTTTCCTTCAGGTGCAATTAATTGAAATCTTCTGTTACAGTGTCCTGATCTCAATAATCTGGTGATTCAGTCTTAGCCGTTAGTCTTGACAAGAAAAATAACTTTATCTCAAAGTTAATTTGTACTCAGCAACTTATACAACATGCATTGGTGCACAGCAATGTATGAACTGCATTACTGCACTGCAATGCACAAACTGCTCCGGTTGCTAAATACACACTGAGGTGCATAGCATGAGGAAAGCCAATAGGGCCCAACATTTAGTGTGTCAGGGAAGGCTGATGGGTAAAATAAAAGTGCTGCAAAATCCAGATCTTGGGTGTGTCCTAATGGGACTGATGCTTACAGGACACTGAGCTGTTGGACCTGAGAGAGACCATCGAGGTCCTGAAGACGAAAAAGACAGAGGCCCAGACCGTCATACAGGGAGCTCTCAGCTCCCCTGATATCGCCCCCAAAGGTACAGGGGGGGGTCAGGGCTCCACAATGTGTGTTTTATTCATCACAATTAACCAAATCCCAAACACTCAGGTAATACCCTATCTGCATTACATTGCATTACATTATGGCTATTTAGCAGACCCTCAACCACAGCAATTTACACAGATTTAGCATTTGTTACATGGCGTCCATTTATACAAGGGGTCGGGATCATTTTATCCCTGAAGAGCCATTTTTTCCTTTTCATCTGATGCATTTATTTTAAGTTAATGTTTAAATATGATTAAAAATATTTAGTTTTTATGTATAAATATTGTAATGAAAACACACTGGAAGCAGAATTAGGCAACCGAGAACATTTATGTTCTTTATGGAAACTGCAATAGGAGGCACCGTACAGTATCATATTGTTGCAAACTGCAGTATTCATTTTCATTTGCATTTTTCAGGCTACCATGCAGAGGAATTCTAAAATCGGCAGTATGCAACACAATGCAACATTCAGCTATCAGTGCAGTTATTTTTAGGATTTTTAGCCTTGCTGTGGTCCAGTGTTTACAATGAAAAAAGTCTCCTCCTCCATTCTAAACCCTGCCCACTCCTCTCCGTTGAGGCGAGATTGTACAGTATGGGTAGGAAACGCGCGAAAAATGTCAACTGAAGATAAAAATTAAGATTTTTAGCAACATGCATTGTTCTACACTGCCTGGCCAAAAAAAAAGTAGCCATTGCACACGTCATGCATAGTGCCCACTGTACAAACCTCTGGAGGTAGTGTTAAGATCTGGGGTTGCTTCAATTGGTCAGGTCTAGGCTCAGCAACGTTATGCAGCAATAAAATGAAGTCAGCTGAGTACCTGAATGTACTGAATGACCAGCTTATCCCATCAATGGGCATATTACAGGAAGACAATGCCAAGATTCATCAGGCTCAAATTGTGAAAGAGCGGTTCAGGGAGCATGAGGAATCATTTTCACAAATGAATTGGCCACCAGATTCCTGACCTTAACCCCATTGAAAGTCTTTGGGGTGTGCTGGAGAAGACGTTACGGAGTTGTTCGACTCTCCCGTCGTCAATACAAGATCTCGGCCAAAAATTAATGCAACTCTGGACGGAAATAAATGTTGTGACGTTGCATAAGGTTGTCGAAACAATGCCACGACGAATGCGCGCCATAATCAAGGCTATAGGCGGTCCAACGAAATATTAGCGTGTGCGACTTTTTTTTTGGCCAGGCAGTGTATATGGTAACAGTAATTGGGTAGTGTTATAACGATTAACTGAACACTTTGGAAATCGTTTTGAAGTCCTCAGCTCCCCAACATCGACCCCTGCTTCATAATGTATGCATTCATATACTGTAGGCTACGTCGCTTTGGATAAAAGCATCTGCTAGCAGACCATATCTTGTCTATCATAGCTAGCTAATGCCATTGTAGATTAAATTACATTTTCATGAAAATATTTGTATACAAATATTATTTATTATTCATTACAATGTAATATTACATCGTTATATTAATTTGATTCCAAATGTACCGAACTTCAGCCACCTAGCCACCTAACATAGCTTGCTGCATAGCTAGAGGTAACATAGTCTAAGTGTATTATTACCATTATACAACACTCTACTACTGCATGAGAAACTTTGTCCCCACCTTAGTGGTCGAGTCGAGTTTCCCCCTGACCATTGTAAGTGTCCTTGAGTTTCTTGAAAGGCGCAGTAAATAATGTATAATAATAATGATAATAAGAGTGGAGGGAATATGTTGACAGACATGTTGTCTGCTCTGCCTGTCTAGCGCTAACCTCCACACACAGCTCCGAACTCTCACTCTCTGTCCCGGTGGAATTGAATGATATGGCGCCAGTGCATACTTTAATACACACACATTCTCTCTCCTTCCCTTTCTCTTTGTCACTAACTCCCTCTCTCTCTCCCTATGTCCCTCTCTCTCTGTTTCTAATTCCCTCTCTCTTCCTCCTTCCCTCTCTCTCTCTCTCTCTCTCTCTCTCTCTCTCTCTCTCTCTCTCTCTCTCTCCCTCTCTCTCCCTCTCTCTCTCCGTCTCTCTGTCTCTCAGAATTGCATATAAAGCGTCAGAACTCCTCAGAGAGTATCTCAAGCCTGAACAGCATCTCCAGCCACTCCAGCGTGGGCAGCTGCAAGGACGCCGACGCCAAGAAGAGGAAGAAGAAGAGCTGGGTGAGAGAAGAGCCACTGACTTTGTCTTAAAGGGGACACTCTCATACTTATTATCAATGGCTTTTAAACAACTGGCACCAACGTGCTTGTTTAATTTGTCCAGACTGCCTTTAGTCGAGGGCTGAGGGCACCACAAAAGGTTGCTTTTATGATCAAAATTCAGAATTCAGAATTTCCCTTTAGTCACTGTGGACTTCTTGCCTGCATTGAGCATTTACTAACACAAGGCTTAGCTGCTAAATGAGTGGGTTGAGAATGCTATGCAGCACACAATGGGCAGGCACTCAGATCTTAATGCCGTGTGGATCGGATGAAATGGCACACACATTGAATGGAATGAGCTGTCCGATGTATGTAAATTTGAGGAAAGTGACAGACTGACAATTTTGTGCAGTATGTGATGCTCTTAAATATGACCAATGACCATCAGCAGAAACATGACATGACCTCTCCCATGAGGACCAGTGCAAGACTTCAAAGCTATAAAAGTTATATAGAATGAAAAGGTAGTTTATATTATTGTGTTTTCAAAATAAAAGTACTGAAGGACTGCAGTGCTTATACTTTCAGGAAAGGCTATCCACATCTTCAGAGCATGTATTGCTTTCGCATTCAATTGTGAAGACAGCAAAAAGAAGGGGTTGATTTTATCATCTATGATCTAAATACTCCTCTAAATATAATGACTTATATACATTTCAGCTATATACATTTCAGAGCATAATGCTCTCCTGCTCGTAATCCTGTGTTGTCAAAATGCTAATGTGGATGATGGGATATTGTGGCTACTGTGTGTTTTAAACGAGGTCAGTTTGCATCAAGCTCCAGTCCCCTGGGTCCAGCCTCACCACAAACGCTTTGTGTGTGTCCTGCTAGAGATGTGATCATTCCAAATCTGATATTAAGTATGACTCTTATCTTTCCCCCATGCTTACACACTATTTATTTCAGGTGTGTGAGGTGAGTATCACCTTCTGTAACCCCCCTCCTGCCCTGATGAGTCATACTTTAAAACATTTGGAAAGGCTGCATGGAGCGACATCTCACACATTCCATCTTATTCACTCTGGTTTGTTATCCCCTGAGGAGAACAGTGTTTTGTGCAGAGAAATCCTGAATATTCTTAACTAAATATACATTTCCTCACGTGCGTATCCTTATCAAACTTGCTTGAAACCATAGTGAATAAAGGGATGGTTGTCTTGAAAATACAAATTCTCCCCGTTTAAAAAAAAATAAAACCTTAACATTTTTTTCCCACTTCCTTAAAGGGTAGTTCCACCAAAAAACAACATTAACCTTATTTAACAGATCATGGCGCAACTAATTAAGTCTCTCTTTGTTGCTGGCCAAAACAATATGTGAACCGAAATATCGACAGCTAAAGTTACAAATTTGGTAAATTTTTGTTTTTGAAAGACTACAGTGGCGTCAAGTGGGCATGTAAATTACATAGGCACATAGGCGGAGCCAGCTAGGGAGGAAACAATGCTGCGTCTGTCACTGTCTGAGTAGGGATGCATCATAGATCAAGCTTGCTGTCATTGCTATTTTATTATAATGTCAGAAAATTACATTGACAGGTTGTTTCCTAAAGATGTTTTGGCAAACTAAACCAAACAGGACTCGAGTGCTGTCAGTTACAGAGTGGAAAAATGATACAACTCAGTGGCCTCCGGTATCATTCCCTGACATCTTCCTCTGCCTTATTGAATCACCCGGTAAGGAACATGTCCCTGACCATGAAAAGTAGACTAACATTAGCGACCTGACCATAATCGAACAGTTCCGCTTTGAACATTCGATTACAGAGGCAATGTTAACGATGTAATTTTCTGGGCTAGTGTCGTTAGCTGTTGTTAGCCACAGGTTTCTTGGCATTAAACAAAGGTGCAAATCCGGGTTTTTAAATCTGTTTGCCACGCAGTAGCTAACCCTGCATTCGATTATGGCAGGCCGTCGGATATTGGAGGTGGTAAACGCGTCATTTCCACGTCATTGCCGACATCAGTGCGTTCAAGTTGACAACTGGGAAAGTTTTGGCTTTGCTAGCAAACATACGTAGCTAAAACTACAACTACAACCATAACGTTTTAACTTTTATCATATGTGTTTATCATTCTGTATCGGCATGTTGGCCGATACAAAAGCATTTCATACTGAAAAACGGGAGGTCGGGGTTGATTTCCAGATACCTGATTTCCGACATGGAACTCCTAGTTGGAAGGGCGTTTTATGACTTTTTTTGTTTTGTTAGAAGACCGGGGTGATAAATGAGTAGCCTAAGTGTTACAGACTTCTGGCTAGGCTGGCTAATGTTTTCACAATACCAAATGTAAATAAATGAAGGACTGTGTTTTCCTAAATTAATGGGCATAATATTTCCCCTGTTTTTCTGGAGACTCCAGCTAATGATGGTGGTATTTTTTTCAGTACATTTATTTTTGTTACATTAGTAGCTAACTTGCCAGTGAGTAACGTGGCCTCTCTTGAAGAGACACTGCAGGACTTGCAGTAAAATGCCCAGTTCCTCCGCGCCGGTTGTAACGTTATTCAGTCAGTGGGAGTAGCTGTGACTGGCATTGTCTAACACCGCCCAAAAACTGTAAGCGCTCTTTGTCGTTGTAGTTCACAGTAAAGCAGGTGCCTGGTACATGCGCAGTAGTTTGGGGCTATATATCTGCTCTCACTACAGGTAGAAAGTTGGCTGAGAGCTCAGTTTAATCAGGAGGAGAGCTACTTCTCTACAAATCAAACATATTTTTTGGTGGAATTCCCATTTAAAGGTGGCATACTTCTCCCTTGCGCCTTGTGTACATTTACATCTCATCATACATGTGTCATGAGAGGTAATGCGGCTAAATGTACTCATGCATCTTCAGTGCTATGAAAACTTCTGCTTTCATGTGACTCCCAAAAATAGTGTTATTTTCATGGGAATTGAAAACTTTAAACAACTCTAAAAATGGGTGCAGGTAAAACATTTTCACTTTAACCTGCTAAAATCTATAGAAGGTCGAGATAAGTCCCTGATATTTCATCAGGTCGTGCATTTTCTCACCTGTCCTTGCACACATGCATTTAACAGAAATACTGTATGATATTCTGCCAGATTAGACAATACTTTGTCCTGCAATTTAGACCTCTCTCCATTTCGTAAACATGCAGGTGTGGTACATGTCGACATTCATTTCTTTAAAAAATACACCATATTGTACAAAGTGTAATGTTCTGAGTAAAATGTCCTCTTGATGACGTAAAGCACAGGAGATTAACCTGTGCAATTACAGCTGTTCCTGCAGGATCTCCTCTGATACTGGATGCTTTGTTTACATCTCTCCTTCCTCGCTGTCTCTCTCTCTCAATCCCTCCCTCCCTCCAGTTAAGAAGTTCCTTCAATAAGGCCTTCAGCATTAAGAAGGGCCCGAAGTCTGGCTACTCGGACATCGAGGAGATCGCCACGCCCGACTCCTCCGCCCCCTCTTCCCCCAAACTGTCCCACGATGGAGGGGAAAACCCCCCCTCCGCCCTAAGGTCCCCCACCTCTGCCTCATCCTCTGTGTAAGTCCTCTTGCAAGGGCTACCTTAGACTAGTGACAGGAAACATTTACATTTTGGCAGTTAGCAGTCCTCTCTTAGCCAAAACGATTTACACAGATTACATTCTTTACATACAATCCATTTATAGAGCTGGATATATTTACTGAAGCAATTCAAGTTCAGAACATTTCTCAGGGTACAATGGCAGAAGTCCAGTTGGCATTCGAACCCCAACCTTTGAGTTTTAAGCCTGGCTCCCTAAATATTATGCTACACACTACACTACTACACAGGTTCTACACACTACACTACTACACAGGTAGTAATGGGGGTGCGTAATGCTCCACAAACCACAAATTCTGCAGAGCTGTCAGAATTGATTCACTGATTTGAACCAATTGTAGTGTTTTGCTGAGGAGAGCAAAATATTTTGATTGGCTCAAGCGAGCGTGTAATTGAACGATTGTCATAGCATGATAGCCCTCTTTATAGAGTCCATAAAGCTTCACTTTGCTGTCGCTACGGAAACGTACCTCATGAGACTGGGTAAGCCAATCGCAGACGTGAATTGCCCCGCAGGATATTCGAGGGCGCAGAGGAGAACGATGAGAAGGTCGTATCGGGCCTGCGCTCAGAGCTGTGGGAGAAGGAGAGGAAGCTGACAGACATCCGCCTGGAGGCTCTAAGCTCCGCCCACCAGCTGGAGCAGCTGCAGGACGCCATGAACAGCATGCAGGTGCACAGATACCTCAGAAAAAACAATCATAGATCAGTATTACATATTGTCATTTAATTTTCTTGCTTATTATACATGTATTGATTGATCAGATTTTTTCAATTAACTGGTGCCAGCCAGTGGCAGATGGACTACCCCTCTGAGTCAGGTTCTACTCAAGGTTTCTTCCTGTTGTAGCCAGGGAGTTTTTACTTGCTACTGTCGCCCTTGGCGTGCTCTTGGGGGGTTCAGGCCTGGATCTCTGTAAAGCTTCTTCATGACAATGCCCTTTGTAAAACGTATTATAAAATGGAAATTGCACCAAAATTAGTTTCAAATCAATTACAAGTTACATTACATTCCCCACCTTACGTTTGCTGACTCACAGTAGTTTTTCCGAGCAGTCCTTGTAATCCCTCCCGTCTGGCCTCCCTGCCGTCCGCAGATGACCGTGGAGAACCTGAAGGCTGAGAATGACCAGCTGAAGGGCAGCCCCGCCCCCGGGCCCGTCCTCCAGCTCCCAGGCTCCCGGCCTGACCCCCCCTGCTGACCTCCTCACCCCGGCTTTCGGCAGCCATGTCCGTCACCAAGTCATTTAGCCTGAGCCTGAACGAGGGAAAGGATCCAGGTAAGGCTGTTCACCTGTCCTCAGGCGGTGAGAGGGGGGGCGGTCCAGCAGGGCATGTGGCGTAGCAGGTGTTTCAACCCTGTAAAATATTCCGGGAGAGAAAATATACTCCTCAATTAAAGAATGTATATCAAAATGAGTTTGTTCCCATGTGCATAACTATACAGTATATACAGATCCTTTCCAAAAAATTAGAATATCATGGAAAAGTTGTTTTTTTCCATAATTCCATTCAAAAAGTGAAACTTTCATAGATTATAGATTCATTACGCACAAAGTGAAATATTTCTAGCCTTTATTTGTTTCATTTTTCATAATTTTGGCTTACAGCTCCAGAAAACCCCCAAACAGTATTTCAAGGAAATTAGAATAGTGTGTCGAAAATCAGCATTTACTTCAATTATTTCAGAGAAATGAATGTTTTAGACTGAGTGTCAAAACTATCATCTAATTTACTCAAAACACCTGCAAAGTTTACCTCAGTTTGACACCCTCCAGAAGATGGGTAAGCCACAAAAGGTCATCGCTAAAGGAGGGCTGGCTGTTCACAGAGTGCAGTGTCCAAGCATATCAATAGAAAGTTTAGTGGAAGGGAAAAATGTGGCAGGAGAAGGTGCACAAGCAAAAGAGATGATTGTAGGCTTCAGCGGATTGTCAAGCAAAGACGATTCCAAAATTTGGCAGAGATGCAGAGGGAGTGGACTGAGGCTGGAGTCAGTGCTTCAAAAACCACCACGTACAGATCTCTATCTGGGACATGGGCTACAACTGTCGGATTCCCTCGAGTCAAGCCACTCCACTCATTCTCTGAAATAACTGAAGTAAATGCTGATTTTCGACACACTATTCTAATTTCTTGAAATACTGTTTTGGGGGTTTTCTGGAGCTGTAAGCCAAAATTATGAAAAATGAAACAAATAAAGGCTAGAAATATTTCACTTTGTGTGTAATGAATCTATAATCTATGAAAGTTTCACTTTTTGAATGGAATTATGGAAAAAAAAAAACTTTTCCATGATATTCAAATTTTTTGGAAAGGATCTGTATATATCAGTCGTATCTTCCCTATTAAAGTCTTTTATATACCTGTGTATACTTTTTTGTGTATTACTTTTTAATATACTTTTTCAAGTATATTATACATTGAACACACATAAAGATGACTATCAAAAATATACACAAAATATAAAGCAGATTGTAAACAGATTGTAAACTCACCTTACACATTCACCTCGCATTGTTCATTGAAGGTTTTGACAAGGGGTTTCTCAGCTGTCTGCTCCAATATCTCGTTGTAAGATGCATGATTGTTGTTGTGTGATGAGTGGCATTTAATTTTATGGTGCGTTAAAAGTCGCTTGCCCTCTCTCCCTCCCCTGCAGACGTCACCCCCGGTGGAAGCTGTGAGTCTGCCTGTTCACAGGGATGATCTCCGCCTCCGCGTGGTGGTCCGTTTGGTCGACCAGCGGCTTTTCAAAGATGTGAGTGTCTCATTCAAAGATGCCAAACTCATAGCACAGCCCTTGCAAGGTGCTAGTCTGGACTTTCCGTCTTGAATAGTCGGCACCGGTTATTAAAGCTATTATCCCAATACAGCTTTGTTTCAGGTCTTATTCATTGTGATCTATGAGCACTGCTATAAAAGCACCCCGGTCTCATGTTTGAAGTGTACAGATCTGTTTGGAGTAGTGAGGAATTAACTCACCACTTGACTTTTGCTGTAATCCCTGTTGACTCCTGACGTGTGATACAGGAGGTGAAGCAACTGGAGTTCTTCGTTGGATGGGTAAGGATCAATGGAAGAAGAGACTGGGCCACACTAGACACTGCCATCAGTCAGGTCTTTAAGGTGAGTTTCCACACCTCATTTCCCAGGTGCTCACCTACATCTTCAGCCCAACTGAGAAGACTGACTGTGATTTATTTTTCTTGTTACAAGGACTACATCGCTAAGGTAGACCCCACTTCCAGCCTGGGCCTGTCCGCAGACTCTGTCTTCTGTTACCATGTCAACCACATGAAGAGAGTGATTGGCGGGGAGGTCCCTGAAGCCACACCCTTCCGCTGCATGGGCAAGAGTGCTTGCTCCATTTCTATTTCCCTAAAAGGTACGTCACACAGAAAATGCATGTACAAGATTTTTCAGGCTCTGACCCTTAAATTTGACTCGTAGCCATTTTCAGTTGCCCGTTGGATTCAAATTCAATAGACTTACATTTATTTATACAGTGAACGAGAGGACTTACATTATTTTCATACAATCCATTTATTCAGCTGGATACTTACTTAGGTAATTCTGGTCAAGTTCCTTGCTCAAGGGTACAATGGCAGTGCCCCACTTGGGAATCAAACCTACAACCTCAGAGTTGCCAGCCCAGTTCCCTAAATATTATACTACACTGCTGCCTATTCATCTGCCAGTCCTTATTACTAAAAACTTAATTCCAAGTTGGAACAGTATGTAAAATGCACATAAAAGCAGAAAGCTTTTACATACTGTCGCAACTTTTTTGTAATTGGGGTTTGTACATACAAATGTTTTACTTGCATAGTTAGACTAGGCTAATCTAGGTAAATCTACTTTGGGGGACACTCTCTTATTCACTGGCAATGTCCAACTGGTGTAGGGAGTCAGGATTTGTGGGGCTCAAGGTGAGCACACCAGGAATAGCAGAGTGCGAAAGGCAGTCTGTGGGGAGTGATATTCACAAATCTTGAATGTCAGTCAAGGCCCAGATGGACAGATGGGCAACCTCTCAGACAGTGACCGAAATGAGACCAGCGGTCCGAGGTTCAGGTCTGGAGAATGAAATGTCACACCAGCAGAGTGGAACGGAACGGACCGCCCTCACCCTCCCCCTACCCCTCCCCCTCTGTGGGCTTGGGGCTGTTTTTAGGCCAGACTGTCTACACGCCAATTTGTTTATGATACGGGAGAGAACGTGTGCGGAGCAAGCTGAGCATATTGCGTTTATCTGATATGGTCTGTCAGCTAATTACCACTGGATTTTATGAGTGTACGCTGCTAGGTTTCTGATGTTCACCCCTCAACTTAGGCCATAAAACAGATATTCTGGCTAGCAGTTATTTTTTAGGAGGCTTACTACAAGGGCTTACTCACTGTAGCTGGGAGCTGAACCCTGGTCTTGTGCTCCACACCACAGAAATATTATCACATCGTTAAAAAGTGTGCGATTGTGAGCAGACCTTGCTACACGGCACTTCCTAGCAATGTCACCCTGCCTAACTACATTTCCCATAACTGCTCACAGCCCTGACCTGCATCAACATGCCTGGACCTCTAAATAGCATTGGCAGCATGTACAGTGGGAAGGCTTTGCCTTTGTCATTAAGCAAACGGATATGACATTCCATTATATTGCTATCATTTGGCAGATGCTCTTATCCAGAGTGACGAACAGTGGCGGAGAAAATCAGTGTTACTCAGGAATGCAAAAACGAGGTATCATATCACACTATAGGATGATCCTGATGAAAAGTTTAACCCATATTTTTCAGGTTAAACAAGTCTCTGTGCTTAACTTGCCTCACCCAAACTAAGGTTCCCCAATATAGATGCCCCACTTCTGGAACCTGGCATGCCCCACAGTTGGGGAAATGTTACATTAGACACCCATCAGCCAAGCGATTCATGTTACTTAATGATCTGACAGTAGTTGCTCTCTTAGCCATAGTGATTCATTCTAGCATTTCATAGTCTTTACATATGTCCCCTTTAGATATGCTTTCTTTTTATCTTTATTTCCATGGATTTCCTTTTGGATAATGTTATACATATAGCTGTGTAGGATAGGTTATATATCTAATGGTACAAACCCCAACTCCAAATTTGCAAATACTTTTTGACCTGTATTCAATTGAAAACAGTACAGACAAGATATTTAATGGTTTAACTAATCAACTTTATTGTTTTTTGTAAATATACACTCATTCTAAATGTGATGCCCGCGAGACGCCCCAAAAAAGTTGGGGCTGGGGCATGTTTACCACTGTGTTACATCACCTTTCCTTTTAACAACACTCAGTAATCTTTTGGGAACTGAGGACGCTAATTGTTGTTTCGAAAGTGGAATTTTTTCCCATTCTTGCTTGATATAAGACTTCAGCTGCTCAACAGTCCGGGGTCTCCATTGTCATATTTTGCGCTTCATAATGCACCACACAATTTCAATAGGATACAGGTCTGGTCGCAGCCAGTCTGCCATCCACATGAGAATGCTGTTCTAGTGTCACATGCAGAAGCTGTGACTGTATGTCAGACTTCACGCCATAGACATGACCAATCAGATGTCAGGACTCGAACTGTGCCCTGTGCGCTGGAGTAGGGTCTTGTCTGCAGGCCAGGTTTGTGGTGTAACACTCTGTGTACGTGTCCAGGTCTGAAGGAGAAGTGTGTGGACTGCCTGGTTTTCGAGACGCTCATTCCCAAACCCATGATGCAACACTACATCAGCCTCCTGCTCAAGCACCGGCGGCTGGTCCTCACGGGCCCCAGCGGCACGGGAAAGACCTACCTCACCTCCCGGCTGGCCGAGTACCTGGTGGAACGCAGTGGCCGTGAGGTTGCCCCGGGTGTGGCCGTCACCTTCAACATGCATCGCCAGTCCTGCAAGGTGTGTGTGTGTGTGTGTGTGTGGCCTCCAAAATCTAGACCCAGGGGTCACGATAGGGGCGATTCCAGGATTTTTTAAATGGGGGGGGGGGGGGGGGCATGGGGGATCAAGAACCAGTGGGGGGGGTTAAATACATACACTGTTAGAAACTGGCATTTGATACATTGTACTGATTGACTGTTTTGCATGAATCAGACAAATGTGTTCTACTTTAATACAAAATATGACAAGTGCATTAATGTTTTTATTTTCAACCATTGCAGAGAGAGAAAGAGGTGTGTCTGTCTGTCTCTATATCTGTATCTTTCTCTGTAGCACATGCTGGTCAAAATGCTGGCAGGTTGAGTCTGACTTTCACTATCACTATCCATCTAATATTGTTTCTTGTTTTGTATGAAGAACTCTTTAATATCTTGTACCCTTTTCATTGTTTACTTTTTTATATTAAAGTCTCCCTAAAAACTAAATAGAAACCATTACGTAATTTGCCATTAACATTACACAATGCAATGCTACTATAGTACGGAGACTCACATCATCACACATGAAAATTATCATTAAATTCACAAGAGTCTCAGCTTTACAGCCATATCCATTTTGCAATTCTCACACTACCACGTTATGCAGAAGTAGGCCTAAGCAAGAAGCAAGCAAATATAAACTAAAAGCACACCTCTGCATTGCATTCAAATCACTGCACGGTTTCGCCATAAAACTGCATGAGACTAGCAGAAATTGGACATGGCTCTAAAGATGCTTATGCTTTCATTGAGCCCATTTTCATTCAGATATTTTAATGTGCCAAGTGACCCCTTTGAAAATAGCCATAACCTTTTTTTCAATCGTAAAAATTCTGTACAAAACTTTAGACCATTATTTTCCCCACTTCCCAACAAGCTAGTAAGACATACTTGGAACTTACGGATTCATCTGATTGTTTTGTTTCATTTGATACCAAAAGCTTCGCGCTAGCTTAGAAAAAGGGGGGGGGGGGGGGTAATCATGTTGCAGAGAGGGCGGGTTCCACCCCTTTGGACCCGCCCTTGGGTCCAGGGGGGTTGCAGGGGTCTGAAAAATTTTTAGTTATTCATTAACTTCTTTGGTATTTTATACAGTCACATACAGGGAATGAAAAAATTGCATTGGGCCGAACTATGCAGCATGACTAATTTTCAGTGGCTTCTGGCCTTGCAGAAAGAGAGCAGCATCTTAAGAAAGGAGAGGTGACTAAAGAAAAACTGATCAGTTAGGAAAAGAAACAAAAATGAATTGGTCCCTCCAAGGTCATTTTTATGTTTCTGGGGCTTGGAAAAACATTTTGGAACAATCACTATATTTTAATGGTATCCCTTAAATAAGTTGTTACATTTCATTTAGAGGTGGTGTCTGGTTTATCTGTTGTTTTGTTGTGTTACTTCTGCTTTCAGGATCTTCAGCTGTATCTGTCAAACCTGGCCAATCAGATTGACCGAGAGACCAGCACTGGAGACGTCCCATTGGTCGTCATCCTGGATGACATAAGCGATGCATCTTCAATCAGTGAACTGGTCAATGGCGCCCTTACCTGCAAATACCACAAATGGTGAGCTGAAGGCTAGATGTGTGAGTCTGTTCTGGTTGTGTATTGCTGGCTTCGTTTCTAAATATGTCTGCTGCATCACTTCCTCTTTTCAGTCCGTACATCATTGGAACAACTAACCAGCCGGTAAAGATGACACCCAATCACGGCCTGCACCTCAGCTTCAGGTAGGAGCATTAAGTGCACAAGTAGGAAACACTGAAAAGTAAGAAACTACTAAAATTAGTAACAACCTAGAAGCAGGAGATCAATCTTGTTTTTTTTATTCTCAGTTGTTGACAGGGTGGTTAGGGAACTAAATTCAGTAAAATATCCAGCTCTAAAAATGAATTGTATGTAAAAAAAAAAAAGTTGCTCTGGATAAGAGTGTCTGCCAAAGGCCTTCCTTAAAGGTGCATTAGGCAAGATTTTTATGATATAATTTTGGTGAAATTATTCAATTTAATCATTATATTCCAACAGCTATCAATAAATCAAGTGTTCTGGGAAAAGATCCAGTTTCTCTGAGTGTCCTGGACTCTGTATTAGGCTGTCAAAAAATTTCAACCTGGCCTTCTGAAAACCAATCCATCAGGGCTAGCTACAGTTGAAGTCGGAAGTTTACATACACTTAGGTTGAAGTCATTAAAACTAATTTTTAACCACTCCACAGATTTCATGTTAGCAAACTATAGTGTTGGCAAGCCAGTTAGGACATCTACTTTGTGCATGACACAAGTAATTTGTCCAACAATTGTTTACAGACAGATTATTTCACTTTTAATTCACTATATCACAATTCCTGTGGGTCAGAAATTTACATACACTAAGTTGACTGTGCCTTTAAATCTTTAATATTTGGTCGCATATCCTTTGCATGCCATGACTTCCTGATGTCTGTGACCCAACAACACCAAAAGACTCTTGATATCTTCTTTTCTGGTACTCTTACAAACGATACTATAACGTCTCTGCATTTGAATGGATCTCTATGGGAATTGGAGGGTGGGACTAGATTTAGCTGTAAATTACACTGGAACAGTATGTAAACACGTGGTTGGCTAAATGGCTCTAAGTCATCAAGGGTTTGGCGTATCAAACAAGCCTTAAATCATCACTCTGCTGACAGAAATACAGTAGATATGGATGGATAACTTGAACGGTTTCTTCTCCTGACTTATTTTTCCATAGAGTTCAATAGGAAAATTTGTCCGGAGAAACAACCCTTAAAGTGATCGCTCCATATCTACTGCATATCTGGCAGCAGAGTGATGGTTTGAGGCTTGTTTGATACCTCAGATTCTTGATGACTTACAGCCATTTTACCAATTATGTATACCATACTGTTCCAGTGTAATTTACAGCTAAATCTAGTCCCACCCCCCAATTCCTATAGAGATCCATAAATTTAAAGGCACAGTCAACTTAGTGTACGTAAACTTCTGACCGACTGGAATTGTGATTTAGTGAATTAAAAGTGAAATAATCTGTCTGTAAACAAATGTTGGAAAAATTACTTGTGTCACGCACAAAGTAGACGTCCTAACTGACTTGCCAACACTATAGTTTGCTAACATGAAATCTGTGGAGTGGTTAAAAATTAGTTTTAATGACTTAAATCTAAGTGTATGTAAACTTCTGACTTCAACTGTATCTAGCTACCAATCAAGGTTGGAGGGGCTTAGGAGAGAGATAGGAGGGAGGAGAGCAAAAGGGGAAGTCTTTTTTGCTTTGTATATTTTCAAACTTGCCTACTGCAGCTTTAAGGTTAAATGTAAAATATTGTCCACAGGCTGTTTTGTGAGGACACTGACGGTATCCACAGGCTGTGTTGTGAGGACACTGTGAGGTTATCCACAGGCTGTTTTGTGTAATACAGCAGATGTTTCATCTCCTTGTTCTGTCCCGTAACTCAAGGATGGTGACCTTTTCCAACAACGTGGAGCCTGCCAATGGTTTCCTGGTTCGGTACCTGCACAGGAAGCTGATGGAGGCCGAAAACGATGGAAGTGTGAGCAATGAGAACCTTCTGAGGGTTCTGGACTGGGTTCCAAAACTGTGGTACCACCTTCACACCTTTCTGGAGAAGCACAGCACCTCTGACTTCCTCATTGGTATACCACCCTTTACACATTTGGATCAGACAGGACATGCTATGTGTGGGATATCTGGGTGGGGGGTGGAGGTTTTTTTTTCAATAGTTTGTTTTTGTTCTGGTGGTAAAATGCTGTTTTCTGTAGTGGATTTGATGATGGTTTTTAAGGTGGAGCTGTCATTTGCAGGCCTTGTTCATGCTTGGGACTATATTAGATGATTGGGACTGTCAGTGGGTTCATATTGATGTATTGGAGAAAGTGGGGTTTATGGCTGATGTTCTCATGCTTTCTAGTAACCAGATGTGTGTGTGTGTGTGTGTGTGTGTGTGTCTCCAGGACCATGTTTTTTCTTGTCCTGCCCGGTCACAGTTGAGGAATTCCGCTCCTGGTTCATCGACCTGTGGAACCATTCCATCATCCCTTACCTGCAGGAGGGTGCCAAGGATGGCATCAAGGTGAGAGAACATGACCCCCATGTTAAGGCATGTTGAATGTGTGGCCCACAAGGCAGAATGTTCACGTGTCATTGTAGATAAGTCGCTAGGTGAGGTGAAAACATGTCATTGTGGAAGAGCCTGCTAGCTGAGGAGGAAGTGTACAGTTATGGAGGTCATGTGGACTGTAGTCACCTATAGCTTTCCTTTGGGCTCTTGTGTTGCAGGTCCATGGTCAGAAGGCGGCGTGGGAGGACCCAGTTGAGTGGGTGAGGGGCACCTTACCCTGGCCTTCAGCCCAGCAGGACCAGGCCAAACTCTTCCACCTCCCGCCTCCCAGCATGGGTCCCGGTAGCCCAGGGAAACCCATCGAAGAGAGGCCCAGCAAGGAGACTCCACCCAGCTCCTTGGAGTCCGACCCACTGGTGAGTTGCCGTTTCACCCCAGAGTCGCTGTTTTTTGTGCGTTAGGACTACGCTATAGACGTTGTTATAGTAATAGTCCAGTCATATCATTTAGTTGTGCCATCATAGTCTGATGTAGCCTTAGTCGGGGTGGGGAAAAACCTGAAGCACACATTAGCATTGATTTATATGTGTGTTTGTTAGAATGCAAATAAAATGGTGGCGCTAGAATGCTTGTTCTTGGTTACAGGTGGCTCACTAAAAAAAATGAACCAAGCTGTCAGCTATAGCTAGCAAGCTAGAAATAAAGCCTGCTTGAGAGGCGGCAAAATTAAGTATTTTTCAGCTATTTCTTTTCCAACTACAGATCTTTCTAAAAAATAGTTTAATGATGGCCATAGCTGCTGTCATATTTTCTGGTGGGTTTGTACACCCCTAAGTGTTAGCTGCATAGCAGTATGAAGGCATTGAGTATCACTTATCAGATCAGGAGTCAACTGTAATTTTGGTTACTTAAGTTTTTTGTTCCATGCTTTCTTGTTCTACCCCCTCACTCTCTCTTTCTACCCCCTCACTCCTTCTTTCTACCCCCTCACTCCTTCTTTCTACTCCTCACTCTCTCTTTCTACCCCCTCACTCTCTCTTTCTACTCCTCACTCTCTCTTTCTACCCCTCACTCCTTCTTTCTACTCCTCACTCTCTCTTTCTACTCCTCACTCTCTCTTTCTACCCCCTCACTCTCTCTTTCTACTCCTCACTCTCTCTTTCTACTCCTCACTCTCTCTTTCTACTCCTCACTCTCTCTTTCTACCCCTCACTCCTTCTTTCTACCCCCTCACTCTCTCTACCCCTCACTCCTTCTTTCTACTCCTCACTCTCTCTTTCTACTCCTCACTCTCTCTTTCTACTCCTCTCTCTCTTTCTACCCTCACTCTCTCTTCTACCCCTCCTCTTTCTACTCCTCACTCTCTCTTTCTACCCCTCACTCCTTCTTTCTACCCCCTCACTCTCTCTTCTACTCCTCACTCTCTCTTTCTACTCCTCACTCTCTCTTTCTACTCCTCACTCTCTCTTTCTACCCCTCACTCCTTCTTTCTACTCCTCACTCTCTCTTTCTACTCCTCACTCTCTCTTTCTACCCTCACTCCTTCTTTCTACTCCTCACTCTCTCTTTCTACCCCTCACTCTCTCTTTCTACTCCTCACTCTCTCTTTCTACTCCTCACTCTCTCTTTCTACTCCTCACTCTCTCTTTCTACCCCTCACTCCTTCTTTCTACCCCCTCACTCTTTCTACCCCTCACTCCTTCTTTCTACTCCTCACTCTCTCTTCTACTCCTCACTCTCTCTTTCTACTCCTCACTCTCTCTTTCTACCCCTCACTCCTTCTTTCTACTCCTCACTCTCTCTTTCTACCCCTCACTCTCTCTTTCTACTCCTCACTCTCTCTTTCTACTCCTCACTCTCTCTTTCTACTCCTCACTCCTTCTTTCTACTCCTCACTCTCTCTTTCTACTCCTCACTCTCTCTTTCTACTCCTCACTCTCTCTTTCTACTCCTCACTCTCTCTTTCTACCCCTCACTCCTTCTTTCTACTCCTCACTCTCTCTTTCTACCCCTCACTCCTTCTTTCTACCCCCTCACTCTCTCTTTCTACCCCTCACTCCTTCTTTCTACCCCCTCACTCTCTCTTTCTACTCCTCACTCTCTCTTCTACTCCTCACTCTCTCTTTCTACTCCTCACTCTCTCTTTCTACTCCTCACTCTCTCTTTCTACTCCTCACTCCTTCTTTCTACTCCTCACTCTCTCTTTCTACTCCTCACTCCTTCTTTCTACCCCCTCACTCCTTCTTTCTACCCCCTCACTCTCTCTTTCTACTCCTCACTCTCTCTTTCTACCCCTCACTCCTTCTTTCTACCCCTCACTCCTTCTTTCTACTCCTCACTCTCTCTTTCTACTCCTCACTCTCTCTTTCTACTCCTCACTCTCTCTTTCTACCCCTCACTCCTTCTTTCTACCCCCTCACTCTTTCTACTCCTCACTCCTTCTTTCTACTCCTCACTCTCTCTTTCTACTCCTCACTCTCTCTTTCTACTCCTCACTCTCTCTTTCTACCCCTCACTCCTTCTTTCTACCCCTCACTCTTTCTACTCCTCACTCCTTCTTTCTACTCCTCACTCTCTCTTTCTACCCCTCACTCCTTTCTACCCCCTCACTCTTTCTACTCCTCACTCCTTCTTTCTACTCCTCACTCTCTCTTTCTACCCCTCACTCTCTCTTTCTACTCCTCACTATCTCTTTCTACTCCTCACTCTCTCTTTCTACTCCTCACTCTCTCTTTCTACTCCTCACTCCTTCTTTCTACCCCCTCACTCTCTCTTTCTACTCCTCACTCTCTCTTTCTACTCCTCACTCTCTCTTTCTACTCCTCACTCTCTCTTCTACCCCTCACTCCTTCTTTCTACTCCTCACTCTCTCTTTCTACTCCTCACTCTCTCTTTCTACCCCTCACTCCTTCTTTCTACCCCCTCACTCTCTCTTTCTACTCCTCACTCTCTCTTTCTACTCCTCACTCTCTCTTTCTACTCCTCACTCTCTCTTTCTACCCCTCACTCCTTCTTTCTACTCCTCACTCTCTCTTTCTACTCCTCACTCTCTCTTTCTACTCCTCACTCTCTCTTTCTACCCCTCACTCCTTCTTTCTACCCCCTCACTCTCTCTTTCTACTCCTCACTCTCTCTTCTACTCCTCACTCTCTCTTTCTACTCCTCACTCTCTCTTTCTACCCCTCACTCCTTCTTTCTACCCCCTCACTCTTTCTACTCCTCACTCCTTCTTTCTACTCCTCACTCTCTCTTTCTACCCCTCACTCTCTCTTTCTACTCCTCACTCTCTCTTTCTACTCCTCACTCTCTCTTTCTACTCCTCACTCTCTCTTTCTACTCCTCACTCTCTCTTTCTACTCCTCACTCTCTCTTTCTACTCCTCACTCCTTCTTTCTACCCCCTCACTCTCTCTTTCTACTCCTCACTCTCTCTTTCTACTCCTCACTCTCTCTTTCTACTCCTCACTCTCTCTTTCTACTCCTCACTCTCTCTTCTACTCCTCACTCTCTCTTTCTACCCCTCACTCCTTCTTTCTACTCCTCACTCTCTCTTTCTACCCCTCACTCTCTCTTTCTACTCCTCACTCTCTCTTCTACTCCTCACTCTCTCTTTCTACTCCTCACTCTCTCTTTCTACTCCTCACTCCTTCTTTCTACCCCTCACTCCTTCTTTCTACCCCCTCACTCTCTCTTTCTACTCCTCACTCTCTCTTTCTACTCCTCACTTCCTCTTTATACCCCTCACTCTCTCTTTCTACTCCTCACTCTCTCTTTCTACTCCTCACTCCTTCTTTCTACCCCTCACTCCTTCTTTCTACCCCTCACTCCTTCTTTCTACTCCTCACTCTCTCTTTCTACTCCTCACTCTCTCTTTCTACTCACTCTCTCTTTCTACCCCTCACTCCTTCTTTCTACTCCTCACTCTCTCTTTCTACCCCTCACTCTCTCTTTCTACTCCTCACTCTCTCTTTCTACTCCTCACTCTCTCTTTCTACTCCTCACTCCTTCTTTCTACTCCTCACTCTCTCTTTCTACTCCTCACTCTCTCTTTCTACTCCTCACTCTCTCTTTCTACTCCTCACTCTCTCTTTCTACTCCTCACTCTCTCTTTCTACCCCTCACTCCTTCTTTCTACCCCCTCACTCTTTCTACCCCTCACTCCTTCTTTCTACTCCTCACTCTCTCTTTCTACTCCTCACTCTCTCTTTCTACTCCTCACTCTCTCTTTCTACCCCTCACTCCTTCTTTCTACCCCCTCACTCTCTCTTTCTACTCCTCACTCTCTCTTTCTACTCCTCACTCTCTCTTTCTACTCCTCACTCTCTCTTTCTACCCCTCACTCCTTCTTTCTACCCCCTCACTCTTTCTACTCCTCACTCCTTCTTTCTACTCCTCACTCTCTCTTTCTACTCCTCACTCTCTCTTTCTACTCCTCACTCTCTCTTTCTACTCCTCACTCTCTCTTTCTACTCCTCACTCCTTCTTTCTACCCTCACTCCTTCTTTCTACCCCTCACTCTCTCTTTCTACTCCTCACTCTCTCTTTCTACTCCTCACTCTCTCTTTCTACCCCTCACTCTCTCTTTCTACTCCTCACTCTCTCTTTCTACCCCTCACTCCTTCTTTCTACCCCCTCACTCTCTCTTTCTACTCCTCACTCTCTCTTTCTACCCCTCACTCCTTCTTTCTACTCCTCACTCTCTCTTTCTACTCCTCACTCTCTCTTTCTACTCCTCACTTCCTCTTTCTACCCCTCACTCCTTCTTTCTACCCCCTCACTCTCTCTTTCTACTCCTCACTCTCTCTTTCTACTCCTCACTTCCTCTTTCTACTCCTCACTCTCTTTCGACCCCTCACTCTCTCTTTCTACTCCTCACTCTCTCTTTCTACTCCTCACTCTCTCTTTCTACTCCTCACTCTCTCTTTCTACTCCTCACTCCCTCTTTCTACCCCTCACTCCCTCTTTCTACTCCTCACTCCCTCTTTCTACTCCTCACTCTCTCTTTCTACTCCTCACTCTCTCTTTCTACTCCTCACTCTCTCTTTCTACTCCTCACTCTCTCTTTCTACTCCTCACTCTCTCTTTCTACTCCTCACTCCCTCTTTCTACCCCTCACTCCCTCTTTCTACTCCTCACTCCCTCTTTCTACTCCTCACTCTCTCTTTCTACTCCTCACTCTCTCTTTCTACTCCTCACTTCCTCTTTCTACTCCTCACTCTTTCTACTCCTCACTCCCTCTTTCTACTCCTCACTCCCTCTTTCAACCCCTCACTCCCTATTTCTACCCCTCACTCCCTCTTTCTACTCCTCACTCCCTATTTCTACCCCTCACTCCCTATTTCTACCCCTCATTCCCTCTTTCTACTCCTCACTCTTTCTACTCCTCACTCCCTCTCCCTCATACTACCTCTCTCTCTCTCTCTCTCACTGGTTTCCATCACAGATGGCTATGCTGTTGAAGCTGCAGGAAGCAGCTAATGTTATTGAGTCTCCAGACAGAGAAACAGTGGCAGACCCCAGTCTCAAGCCCTCTCTTTGAGCTCCGTCAGGAAACTGGAGACAGACTGAGCACTTTGGATAGCTACACATTGTATTTGTGAACCTGTCAGCTTTCAAGTTTCAACTTTGGTATTATGTGGTTTTTAGAGGGCAAAATAACTTTCAGCCAATTTGATCTGTACCTTAAAAAGGTACTAGTTAAACAAACTCCACCTATTATTTTAAAGGAACAAACCATCCTCTTGAATTATACTAAATCTACAGATGCATGGCTATCGTTGCAACAAATCTAAAACAAAAAGGTTAGCTTTTGTACCATTTCTGTTAATTTTCTGTCATCAGATATTAAGCTTCTTTTTTTTTCTTTTTTTTTCTTTTTTAAATCTTTTTTTTCTTTTTTATATAACTTCAGATAGGACCTTCACTGATTTCAAAACCTGTTCTATTCAACTACTGCCCTATGCACCACTCATGGAAATGGGAAAATTGATGATGAAACGGCATCCTAAAACCTCATTGGATGCCACAGCTTGTGGGTAGAGACAATAGCAGAGACATGTCAAAAGCACATTGTTGTTTATGGCAAGGACAAAAATTGATGGCAAGATTCCACAACTGTTATCTGACTTCAATGTAAAAAACTGTACTGATCCTGAGTCTATGACTACGATGGAAAGGAGAAGAGCAGCCTATGTTAAACTGCAGGCTTGGCCTCTCAAACAGCCTATGTTAAACTGCAGGCTTGGCCTCTCAAACAGCCTATGTTAAACTGCAGGCTTGGCCTCTCAAACAGCCTATGTTAAACTGCAGGCTTGGCCTCTCAAACAGCCTATGTTAAACTGCAGGCTTGGCCTCTCAAACAGCCTATGTTAAACTGCAGGCTTGGCCTCACAAATCTTCTGAGAAAGGGGGAAACTGTTTGCATTGTGTTTCTGACTAGT